>VWYK01045199.1:0-45807 GCA_013399775.1 Semnornis frantzii | reverse complement strand
TCTTTTCCCCTGCTCAGGCAGCACTAACCTAAATTAAATCAACCTCCGAAATTTTCTGTTATAAAGCCTTTCTCTCAATAATGGAAGCCTCAGACTTAACTAGCTACATAGATGCTGTTTTGAAGGCAGAAAGCTTTCAGGAAGGTGATGTGATGAAATCAGTTTTCTGAGGGAGCTGACTTAGCAATTTATGGAGCATGCTGTGAAACTTCCTGCTTTCCTTGGTTTGCAGATCTTGAAAATCTAAGGTACTTGCAAGATGCGTCCAAGCAAAAGGTACCAGGTCCAGAGGGAAGTTCCCAGGATCTCAGAACACCTGAACATCAGATCCAAGAAGCTTCAGGTAGGATTTCTGGGCCAAGCCATATAAAACAACCAGGCTGGAAGGCACTTCCAGGTCTGCCCCATCCTACTGAACTGCAACAAGCCTGAGCAAACCCAATTCATGTTGCTCAAAACTGCTGCTGATCTCATCTGCACTCCTGCTCTGGACCAGCAACTGTCCCTAGGAGAATTGTCTTCCTAGTAAAACTTGGCAGTGATGCTTGTGTGTCTCCAGTAGGTAAGGAAGGGGAGGAAAAAAGCAACTTCATGTTCTGAAATCTGAATCCTGTGTCATTTCCTTGTCTGTCTCCAAAGCTTCCCTGCAGCAGCCGAAGACAGTGCTGGAGGCACTGCAGCAGAGGCTGGAGAAGTACAAGGCGGCAGCAGCGCAGGCCAGAGCCAGCGGGCAGGAACGGAAGGGCAGGATGCACGAGAGGATAGCCAAGGTAAAACAAACATGGGGGTGTGAGGATGCACCAGAGAGTAGCCAAGGTAAAACAAACATGGGGGTGTGAGGATGCACCAGAGAGTAGCCAAGGTAAAACAAACATGGGGGTGTGAGGATGCACCAGAGAGTAGCCAAGGTAAAACAAGCATGGGGGTGTGAGGATGCACCAGAGAGTAGCCAAGGTAAAGCACAGGGATTTGAGCTGCCCTGCAGTCAGCACAGCCTCTGCAATGAGCCCTCTGGCAATGCAGAAATCATTTGTGTATTGTATTTGAAAAGAGCTCCATTGGGGAAGCTGTAAACCATTTGGAGGAGGGAGAAATAGAGACAATGCACATCTCAGAGTAAAATGCTCTGTGTCCTGCAGTGCTACCCTGGCTAAATACAGATGATTGCTAGTTTGTAGTCAGCTTCATTTGATGTCTTACTGAGTGCCTTTGATTACAGCAATACCAGGATGCCATAAGAGCCCATAAAGCAGGGAGGAAAGTTAATTTTTCTGAGCTACCTGTTCCTCCTGGTAAGTAGAATGTCCTGACACTAACTCCTGTGTATCTACTAGGCTCTGGAGGAAGCATGCAGATAATGCCTCCTTCAGTGGAACAGCTCCTCCTTTCCTCAGTGGGTAGGCTGACCTTGCTGTTTGCTGTTGTGAAACTGCTCATTAATATGCTCCCAAATTTCCACACTGGTGAATAGTCCTGGCTATTGGGCAGCATCAGAAACTTAAAACTGCTGTTTTTAAAATGAAACAAGTTAACTATGGGCAGGTGCTTGAAAACATCACCTGCCTGTCCTCTGTGCCACCCCTTCCAGAGGAAAGAGCAGAGGTGCTGTGTATTGGCTTCTTGCTGGAAGGAGACTTCTGAAACTAGAAAGATTTGCCTCATGTCTCCCATTCTGTTGCTTCCCAGCAGGAGCCTCAGAACTCTGTGCTTAATTAATCATCTCCTTGCAACATCTGACAAGCCAGATGAGTATTGCAGCTCTTGTGGCTAATAAGAGTGGTCTATAGAGATGAGGCAAATCATGCCCATGGTCACACTGAGTTGGTGACAGAGCCAGAAACCAAACCTGCCTTCAATTACAAAGCACACTCTCTGTCCTTTTCGTCTTCAGAACATACAGTGCTGTATCTGGAAAGCTTGGGCAAGGTCACCTGTAAATGCTCCACCTCTGATTTCATGATACCGTTTCTCCCCTAAGAAGCATCATTCCTTTTACCTTTTGTTCTTTGAGAAAGATGCACTTGGCACTGCCAAGTGATGCCTAGAGTTCTGTGAGAAAAGGGACATGAACCTTATGGCTTTTGTCACTGTCAGATGTGGCAGTGGCAAGCACTGTGGCAGTACAGTAGGCAGTGCCAGCTCTGTCAGGCCATGTACTGTTTGGAAGGGTTTCTGCTTTGAGGCTGTCACTGAAAAGCAGTTTAGCTCTAGAACGTGGTCCATTCCTTGGTGGACACCAGTTTGTGCTAGAGTGAGGGTCTCTGCTGCACCTCTGAACACAGGGACAACTCCTTCGTTCCCCTAGGTGTCATCTGCCTGTTGCTTAAGGCCCACATGGTGTACGTGGAGCAGGCTGCCCAGAGAGCTTGTGGAGTCTTCTTCTCTGGAGGCTTTCAAACCCTGCCTGGATGCATTCCTGGGCAAACTACCTTAGGTGGTCCTGCTTGGCAGGGGAGTTGGACTCGATGATCTCTGGAGGTCTGTGATGGGTTAGGAACTTTCCCCCCCACCTCCCCCACTATTGAAATTTACCAGACTAGCTCAGACTGTTTGGGAGTCAGGTAAAGCTGTATTTACAGCAAAACAAAATGTACAAGCATATACACAATGTATTTACAAGTATTTAGAATTTTATACCAATAACAAATAATACAGGAATCCAAACTCCCTCCAGGACAAAGCAAAACTGCCCAGAAGGGCCTTCTCTTTCTCCCTCTCCCTTCCTTGGCAGAAACCAAAACAAGCAGCCAGCAAAGCTTACTGGTTATTTGTTAGTGGACAGATATTACAATGGAGTGAAGAGGAAGCCAATTAGGGAAACGTTCCAGGACAGAGAGTGAGACAAATTGTTGACATTTTGGCTTTTTATCCCCCTCATCAAACCAATGAATGATATAGACTTATTTACTTTTCACAACCAATGACCTAATTTCTCTCATTAAAATGTTCCCTTTAGCCTCAAACTAGCACAAGGTCCCTTCCAACCTCTAAGTTTCTGTGATGCTGTGAAGGCACCCACCAGGCAGTCGCTGAAGCTAGCAGTGGGGTTCCAGTGGACTGGCAGTGCACTTGTTTGCAGAAGTGCCAGCCTTGACCTCCCTAGAGACAGGAATGCTGGTGAGGAGTGGATTAAATGTCATGCAGGGGCAGCAGCACAGGGGCCTGTGTTCTGCTTGCTTGTGTACCTTAGACTTGTTCTGTCCCCTTAGCAGCCATCCCTAGCTTTCCGAGCAGTCCTGTCATAATTTCTTGGCACTCCTGCTGAGCCTGGCAACAAGAATATTGCATATTAATGAGAGAAATGTCATTAACAGACATGTTAGAGCAGTGCTGGGGTCTGGGCTGTGTGCAGCTCAGTTGGTAGTACGGAAGTGAGAGTTTATCTTACCTTATCAGGCCTTCCTCCCATCCTTCAAATGACATACAATAATGGAAGGAATTGCTCTTCATCCAATTCCCATTTAACTGCTGGGATGCTGCTTTACTTTGCAGCCTCTGCAGTGCAGTGGGTTTGAAGCAGAGGCTTGATCTGCCACCCAGTGCCAATGCTGTGGTGTTTGTGTCTCTGCGAGGTATCACTGGGTTTCTGCTGGCCTCTGGACCAGCTGGGTGGGGCAGCAGTGAGAGGGGAAAGAGCCAGCAATTTCTGGTACAGTTTGCTGAGGAGGGAGACTAAATTCTTTGGGGGATCTGGGGGCACCTCTGTCACCGAAGTCTTGAGATTGTGAGATTTGCTCACTGGCTGTCCATTGCTCAAGTTAGAAAACTCTGCTGTGGTACTGCATCATTTTAGCATCATCCCTTTAAGCCTTGGTGTCTGTGAGAGATCCTTGAGAGCACCCCTTGGATTTTATCTAGCCAGAGTTTGTGGCCTTGGCCTCAGTCCAGTTAGGCTGAGCACTGCAGCATGTGAAGTGACAGGTACTGGGGGAAAAGTGGCTTCACAGGAAAGAAGGAATGGAGAAGACACAACATAGGTCTGATGGAGCTCTGCTTCTCTGTTTCTGTTCTTCTCAGGATTTCCCCCTCTCCCCGGCGTGGCAGCAGCGGATGGTGCCAGCACAATAGCTTCTGTTCTGGAAAGTGCCAACAAGCTGGTAAACATGGAAGAGAATGGTGAAGAGGAGGAGGTTGGTACTGCTTAGGAGGAGGTGGCAAAGTGGCATGTCTTGTGGTGTGCAGAGATGAGGCTGTTGGATTTGCAGTCAAGGAAGGGTCCTGAGTAGAAATTTCCCAGGAGCCTGAGGAGTGCAAGATCTCAGCAGCAATTACAGATGTTATTGCAGCGAGGGCCTGCAGAGGCCATAAATCCACAGGCTGGCTCTCTCGTGCCTTTGTATGTGGGTTTTCAAAGCAGGCTTCAGAACCTGGGCACACCTTTGCATTGCTCTGAAGTACTTCCATCCTGCATCCCAGTGGCTCCTGTGTTTGGATTTTCCTGGGATATTCAGCACTTCCTGCTTGTTGTCAGGCAGCAGAAGCCTTTAGGCCTTAATTTGATGTCTTTGTCTCTCCGGATTTGGTTGATGATTTTTGTGCTTTCAGCTGGAGTATTTTTAGGGGAGAGAATTCCTGGAGGGTGCTTTTTCTGCATCCATCTGCTGGTTTTGAAATTGCTGCTTTGTGAAGCATTTCCCCTGCCCTTCTCTAGCGGAGGTTTGACACTTACACAGGTCAAGGACCTACTGATGTGGCACGGGGCCATAAACCTCCACAAGTTAAAATGTGCTGTCTGAAGTGTTCTGTCCCCTCCAAAAGTGGTATCAGAAGGCTGATTCAGTGATAGCCATGGTTGCTGCTGTGTGAGATGCTGTCCTCAGCTCTGGAATAGACTGGCTGCATTTAATGGAAAATTCTTTCTGTTGTGCCAGAGTGAACCTCCGACGCAGGCCCCGCTTGCCAAGAAGCCAGCTCAGCTGCCTGGGAAGCCCACTCAAGTTGTTAAGCCAATTACAGTGCCATCTGCTGCAGCCGAGGAGAGCCCTCCTGAGCCTGTGAAACCAGCTGCTTCATCTTCCACCCTGGGCAAAGATCAGCTCCCTCCAGCTGGTAAGGGGAAGGGGTCATCACTCCCAGTGACCCAGGTGCGAGGTGTTTGCTCTAGCTGAGTTCAGCACCTTGGCAGAGATTCCTGTTCATGGTGTTGAAAATGAGCCTGTGAGTGTGTGGCACAGAAGCCTCAGGATCTGTCTGCTGGAGGGCAGATCCAGAGCAACCATACACCTTTACTTCACAGAGGCAGCATGTGTCATCATAAGAGTGATTGGGGTTTTAATTAATTTTGATGTAACCAGTGTATTGGTTCATCATGTTTGACTCTGCTCACAGTTGAACTCTACCTACACTCTCATTAGAGTGGGCAGCTTGCCAGGGTGAATCTAAAGCAGATTCCTACATTCAGCAGTGGTTTCTGCCTAGTGCTTCACCCGGGGGTCTCAAACTGCTGCACAGGCCTGGCGCTCCTGTTGCTAAGGTCACTAAACAGTTGTCTGTACAGGATGAATTGTGCAGATAGTGAGGGACAGCCACCACCTCAGCACTCTTTAGACACACACAAGCACTGTTCAGGCTTTCACTAATTCTGTTGTCATCTCTTGACTGTAATCCTATCCTTCTTCCATTCTGCCCTGGGTGGCTCCCTCAGGATAAAGCAGGGCTGCCTAACTGGCTGATGCGGAGTCCAAAGGCATTTCACAGCACCACTGTGATCAGCTCATAAATTCTCACTAGAAAATGCCATTAATTGCTTTATAAAAACCACTCAGACACAGCAATTGTCCATTTCGGCTTTGAAAACCAAGAATCCTCAAGAATTTTCTTTTGTGTAGTTTTAGCTGATGTAGAAATCTTTCAAGTGAATTGCCCTAGACTTGTGATGTGAGGGATTTGCTAATACCTGCTTTCTGCTGGTGCAGGAATCTCTCCTTAGTGTTTGAAGTTTTGTGTTTTGAAGTGTTTTTAGTGTTTGAAGAGATTGGTACCAGCAGGATTTTCACCACAAAATACCAGTATCTCACTACTGTGGAGCTGTATTTCACTGGCCAAAGTACATTCTGTGATCCAAGTGTTAACCTCCTCCCAGAATTACCAGGTACAGCTTACAGCTGCCCACAGCTGATAAATTAGGTGTAATAAAACCTGGCTTTTTGTGCTAGGAGAGTGCAGGATGTAGAGAGGAGTGGGAGTAGAGCAATTGCACTTGGGGCCTGTACCAGTAAGGCCAGGGAGCCAAGACCCGTAGGACAAATGGCCTTGCCCAGATGTTCTGTGCCACTACCTGTGCTCTGTGCCCAGCCTCCTGGGGCAGGCTGGGGGCTTTGTCTCAGTGTAGTTTGTCCTAGCTGCCTTGTCTAATTAATTTGGTCATGGCTGATTGGGCAGGTTGCTCACAGCAGCAGGACAGCAGGCTCCTCTGCAGGGACAGGAACCATTTGATTGTCACCTGAAAGCAGTGAGGGTGGTGTGAGAAACGCTGGCAGTGTTTGACTGGTGTGACCATGAGCAGGTGCAGGAGTGTCTCTGGAGAGGGCTGTAGGCAGCTGCTGCTGTACCTTTTCCTGAGGCAGTCGTCAGAAGAGGCAGGCTGCACTGACCTGCTGCAGTGTTAAGGCAGTCTTCTTTGACTCGTGTGGGTGTCCTCGCTGTTCTGGGAAGGAAATAAGACACTCAGGAACTAGGATGACAGGGAATTACAGATTACTGGAGGTGATGTCTGAGTGTGCCTGCACATGGGTTCATCTGCGGCTTTTCTGACAGGTCAGGGCAGAGGGGAGAAGAGTACAGGAGATGCTGATAATATTTACTGTCCTTTAGAAGGTAACATGTCAAGCTGAAAGTTTGAATTCAGCCTCTGCTTTGGACCAATCAGCTGTGCTGTAGTCTGTCTCCTGGCTGTAGTTGCTGTTGTGACACTTGTGAAGTGCTGTGAGGTGTTCTGGTAAAGGGTGCTAGGGCAGAAGGAAGTTTGGTTCTTTTTCTGATGCTTGAAATTGAAACTGTCCGGGAAGCAATTCAGTGCAGTAAGGAAACATCCTGATTTGATATCTGTACTCTTACTGACCTCTGTGTGACTGTAATCTCAACATGATAAACCTGTCCCAGGGGCACAGCAGTGTCACATGAGTGAGGGTTTTTTTACAACTGTTTTTCAGCTAAAGAGCAGCTGGAATTCCTGGAGAACAGAAAGAAGCAGTACCTGAAGGCAGCCGTCAAAGCAAAGAAGGAAAACAACCTTGAACAAGCTAAGATGTATCTCAGAACAGCAAAGAGCCTTGACCTAAGGATTGAGCAAGCAAAACGTGGCAAACCTGTTGATCTTTCCAAGGTGAGTAGGTGTTCTGCTTTGTTTTGTGTTCTTGGACATCTAAGGGCTTGCTTCAAACAGTGAATGATTTAACAAGTGACACAAGTTAGTTTCCTCTAGTGACAAATCTGAGCCCTGAAATTTTCTGTGTTTTGGTTTAGTTTTTTGGTTTCTTTTGTTTGCTGCTTCTCAGATGTGTCAGATCTTGAGAAGATTTGGTCTCCCTGGACCATTTACTCCTTGGTTTTCAATGGCGTGCCTAAACCATGTGGTTTGGAAGTGTTCCTTGGGCTTAGGCTCTTAACACTTCTCTGAGCTGTGTCTGAAGCCTGTGATGGGGTGAAGAACAGGTGCACGTGGTACAGTGACAGCTGTTTTCCCTGGATATTTGGGTAGATGGGGAAACCAAACTGCACTCTCATAGCTCTCCTGACCCAGGGAACTAGACCTGGAAGACTGCTGCATTTTTGTGGCTTAAGCAGTTGTTGGGCAGTGGTGTAAGTGTGGTTGGGTTGGAATTGCCTTCAGGGAAAAACCAGCCCATGTCCCTTGCCTGGCCTTTCCATACACTCTTGACTACTTCTTGTCTGGTCATGTTTTCCTCCAAGGGCTCTGAAATGTGATGTTCTTGTGTTGCAGCTGCCATCACCCCCTACAGATGAGGAGGGTGATTTTATCTTCATACACCATGAAGATGTCAGGCTGTCTCAGAAAGCAGATGAGGTGTATGCACAGCTCATAAAACTGCTGAAAGACCAACAGGAGGTGACCATGTGATCCTTTCTAGAAATATTTTGGAGTTGTTGTGGGCTTTTTTACATTTTACTGGGGTTTATTAATGTTACAATCCCATCATTGCTTCTGTGGGACCTTTTGCTTGTCTTTTAAAATACCTCTGCTTTGGTGTATCCTAAAGTGGAAAATGTTCAGCATTGGATTCTCTGTTAGCTGAAGTCAGAGGGTGTGCTTGGAGGCTTGGGACTGTGAAGTTACCACTAGTTAAATAAATATGAGCACTCAGGTTTGAAAATAGCATCTAGATGATGAAGTGTAGTCCCTAGGTGAACCTCATATCTAGAAATTAAGTGATTCTAAAGTAGTAGGGCAGAACAGCTCAAACAAATGCTGTACTCAGCTGGGAGCTTAAAGGACTGAGTTGGGGAGGAGGGAGTGTTTTGGGGTGACTTGAGACAACTGGCTTTTCTTAAAGGATATTGTCACCAGCTTCAGAACTCTTTCAGCTGTGACCACCAAGTGCATTTGTGTGTGTTTGTTTCTGTTGACAGAGGTGTCTGCAGTATTCCAGGCAATTCATGCACCTGGGAAATGTAGCAGAGACAACTCGGTAAGCCCTGCTGTTCGGCATCCCATCCTGTGGCCACTGCAGGCTCAAACCTGCCTGCCTCTCCTAGGGTGGGGGGAGCTGAGCTTGATAAGCTTCTCATGTGTCTGAAGAGCTCAGTAACTGTCAGGCCTGCATCTCCAGGTTGCTCTCAGCCCTCTCTCTGAGACCTGTGCTGTTCTTGTGCTACTGTTCCAGGGTGTGTAATGTGTGTCCTTTGTTTGCCTTCTCTGCAGCTTTGAGAAACTGGCACAAGGTTGTAAAAGGGACATGGACATCCTACAGCTTGCACGAGCACAAGGGATGGATCCTCCAAGCCATCATTTTGAGGAAAGAACCTTTAAAATGATAAGGTGTGGTAAATAAAGGCATTTCTCAGGCAGGCTGGAATAAGTTTTCTGGTTTCTAACTCGTTGGTTAGGAATTGTGGGCTTCAGCACACTTGAGTGGCTCACCATTCCTGAGGGGACACTCTCAACAACTTCAGTACAAAGAAGTTGTTCTCTAACTTCTGGGTTTTCAGAATACCTGAAGCTTCATTTCTTATGTTCTGCTCTTTCAGCCACTCGTCCTCTCTGTCAGTCTCTGTCCTCTCCCTCAGTCCTGTTTGCCTCTGGACTTTGTTTGTGGCCTTTTTCACAATACCTTGGAGATGTTTTCATCTCAGCTCTTTCCTTGCTCTTTTTTCACTTTCTGAAGACCATCTGTGTAGGAGGTCACTTTGACAGTGGTCTGACAATGCCAATGGTATCCTGGGCTGGCAGTGAGTCACATGGTGGTGGCCTACTGGGAGAAACACACTTTTTGTCTTTGTTCTTTCCCAGGATATTTTCTGAACTCAACAGCACAGAAATGCACCTTCTGATTGTCAGGGGGATAAACCTGCCAGCTCCACCAGGTATGCAGAGGGCATGGGGGACTTCTCCTCTGACCTAGGTAAAGGAGGTGGTGGGGACTGAACTTTTTCTACCTTGAAAACTACTTTAGGGGTCAAGATCTTTGTATCCAGCACTCCTTAAACCAAAAATAACCAGGTTTCAGACTCAGGCCCCCCAAACCCCTTTAAACAGTATTTAAAAAAACAAACAAACAAACCCCTCTCCCCAGAAGAACAAAGTGAATCTGAGAAAGACTTTAAATTGTTCTGGGTTTGCTTGTACCTGGGTGATAGTTTAACTTCCATGTTTATCTCCTGCTTTTTTAGGAATGCCTGCCTTAACTTTGCACCACCTTAACGACCCCTAGTAGACAGGAGTTGCCTCTGCTGTAGCTGCTTTTAGTTTCTTGTTTCTGGGAGCCTGTAAAGCACCTGTGCTAGACTGTCTTGGGCCTAGCAGCAGCATTAAGAAGAGTAGAGGTCTTCCTTTAGATGCCAGTTTCCCTTGGGTTTTGGGCTGATGGATGGGTTTTTCAGTTGTCAAGAGACGTGTGTTCATGAATTGCTCTGGGAGATTCTGCTCAGCATTACAGTGCAGTGAAAGTATCTGTACTGCTGTCTGAATGGGCTGCTGGCTGTCTCACCCAGGTGTGTCACCAAAAGACTTGGATGCATTTGTGAAGTTTGAATTTCAGTACCCGAGTGCGGTGAGTGTCCTCCTGGGTCTTCCATTCCTTGACCTGTGATCCCTGTCACTGTATTGCTTGGGGGGGCTTCAAGGGCACAGTGCAGGGCTGCTTCTAGAAGGGGAAAACACTTCTGGGCACACTGAATTAATCTTAAAACAGAAACTTCTTGTGAGAAAGAAACAGAGCTGTGCCTTTCACTGCTCCTTTCTGCTGCTGCTCTCCACACCTGACGCTTAGCAGTGTGGTGTCTTCTTCAGGCCTGTGCGTTCACTGGCTGGCAGTTACCATTACTCCTAACCGGAGTGCTTCAGGCCTGTGCGTTCACTGGCTGGCAGTTACCAGTTACTCCTAACCAGAGTGCTTCAGGCCTGTGTGTTCACTGGCTGGCAGTTACCATTACTCCTAACCGGAGTGCTTCAGGCCTGTGCGTTCACTGGCTGGCAGTTACCAGTTACTCCTAACCAGAGTGCTTCAGGCCTGTGTGTTCACTGGCTGGCAGTTACCATTACTCCTAACCGGAGTGCTTCAGGCCTGTGCGTTCACTGGCTGGCAGTTACCATTACTCCTAACCGGAGTGCTAAGCCATGCCCAACTGTGCCCCCAGATCACGCCAATCAGAGTGATTTCAGTGTTTGCAGAATTGGTAGAAGGTCATTTCTTGCAGAGGTACAACTGCACTGGTAGCTTAACCAAACACCAGGGCAGGGGACAGGGACTTGACTGTGTGTGGCTGGAAGAAGGACTCAGGCCAGATAAGTTTCTTGACCTCACTATCAAGTAGCGATGTGTACATGCCCATGTCTATGTGCATCTTTGTGTGTACACTAAATACATATTTACAGACAGATGTTGCTTCTTTCCTTGGAACTCCTCACTGCTATCCTGTTCCTCCCCACCCCTAGAAGCAGTCCCTGGTTTGAAAGGTGCTGAAACCACTGAGGTAGAAGGACTCCTGAGGGGGGCTATCCAGCCTTTCCATTAGGTGTGCTGGGGCTTCTGCTGCTTTGTAGGGCAAAACCAATCTTTGCTTTTACAGCATTAAGGCCTAGCCCTGTGAGACTGCAGAGCCCAGATTTTTACCTCCTAATAAGTTTTGCAGCAGCTACATTAAAACAGGTTCAGTTACCTGAGGGAAGTTGGTGATGGTCAGATCAGGTTTGAGACACAGAAGACCTGGGTGGAGGAGTCCATCTCTCCACATCAGGGTGGCTGAAAACAGAGTTGGTCTGCAGGAGTGATTTTCTGGGGAATAAGGAAGAATCAGCATCATTGCTTTTAATCAGGTTTTCTTTATTCCAGAAAAAGACAGGTCTATGTTGTTCAGCCAGCAACCAGGCACACCACCTTCCACACCACCTTGCTCCCCCATAGCTGCAAGCGCTTTGGCAAAGTAGCTGCAATAATTGGGTCACATTGTCCTCATTCAGCCCCCAGAGATGTAGTTCGTACTCTGCTGTAGGTTAAAAGTTAATTCATTTTGGTGGCAGATTGATTGTCAGGCAGAATAATAGTAGGGCAATTCCCTGAATGATTTGTGCTGAGTTCCTCATGCTGCTTTATTATTGCAGCTGCTGCAGGAGGAGCAGCATTGCTGAATGCTGCAGCATGTGGTTCAGCAGCCACAGTCAAAAGTGGCTGAACTGACCTGGGAGTGCCGGTGGAGCTTCTGTGTGGCTCCTGTATTTAATGTAAGGTGTGGGTGGTGTTGCAGTTGTTACCACAGTGAAATGCAGGTGCTTGTCACTCAGATAACCCCCTGTAGCCTGGTGTTCTGCGGGTACCAGAAATGGTTGCTGCCTGTGTTCCACAGCAGTGTCTGATGGCTTTGTGCAATCTGTGTCTCTCTTAACAGGAGCAGCCTCAAAAGAGCAAAACTCCTGTCATTAACAATAACAACTGTCCAGGTTAGTACTTTCTCTGGGACAGAGGGAAGAACTTGGGAGAGTACAGGCCAGTCTCATGCTGTGTGTTAGGCCAGGGGGCCTCCCACTGCCTTTTATCTTCTTTCTTAGGAAAGGGCTTGTTGGAGGGTGAAGGCCAGCTGGGTTGGCAGCTCCTTCACCCTCATCCCAACAGTGGTGCCAGTTACAGTGATATGAAATAGAGCAGTGATCAAGCCACCAGCCATGCTCCAGCTGTTGCTGTCAAGCCTGCTGGGACCCGGGCCAGTGTAATGAAATGTCTGTATTGAATAAATTAAATGGCTAATTTTTATATCTCCACGGGTTAACCCTTACTCAAATTCTGTCCTGTGAGAGTGCCAGTTCTGTCCTGACTTCTGGTAACCAGCTAACATCTCTGAACCTGACAGCAGCATTGCAGAAACACACCTTGGGCTGGGCTGGTTTTAAACACTGTCTTGAAACTAATGAAAATCCTTTCTTTGCACCTTTTGAGGAGTGCCCCTTTGTAGCTGGCCATCAGGTGCAGGTGTGTGTTTCAGACTTCATCACCTCACATTGGTTTATTGCTGTAGTGCTTTTTCGGCTCTTGCAGTAAACCATCTGCTATCAAAACAACTCTGAATTTGGTATCCAAATTACTAGCCGTGAATTTATCTCAGAAGAGATTCATCTTCTGAGTTGCTGTCTACTTTCTAGTACTGGTTGAAGTCTCAAGCTCAGATACTGAGAGCTTTTTCCAAGTTTTCCAATCGCTTGATCAGTGCTTGCTGAGCAGCCACACTTTGCTTGAGTGCTTTGGGTTCCCAGGCTGACAAGTAGAGATGGCTGTTGTGGGTGTTTGAATAGCAGTTGTACAATGCTGTGAGACTTTCTGATCAAAAGGTATCCTGAGGCACAGTTCCTCCAGTGAAACTAGTGTTAAAAGAGCACTAATGACATCATTAAACAGCCTTTCCCAGTCACCCCAGCCTTCCTCTCTGGTTTCTGTGCTGGTTTATACTCTTCTAGCTGCAGACATTCTGTTTAATCTCTGTCACCTTGGGTTTTTCTGCACTTTGGTTTCTGTCCTTGTAAGGGGAGGATGGCAGAGATGTGCCGTCACACAGGGCCAACAGCATGGTAATGACTTCCTGAGAAGAAGGCTCATAGTGATGTGACTTGTCCTTCACAGATGGACTGAAGGCAGATCAGCAGAGGTCTGAGCAGGTGCAGGTGGCAGAGCATAGGCCACGCTTGCCTTTGACAGTTGCTCTCCTTTCTGTCTCTCCACTGTAGAATATAACCAACTGTTTAAGCTGAACATCAACCGGAATCACCGAGGCTTCCGACGAGCGATCCGGTCCAAAGGCATCAAATTTGAGGTGTTTCATAAAGGGTGAGTGCAGAGTCTGCTGCTCCAGGCATCAAATTTGAGGTGTTTCATAAAGGGTGAGTGCAGAGTCTGCTGCTCCTCAGTGCTTCTCCAGTAGCAGCTGAAAAGAGTCTGGTAGCTGAATGCTGTCAAGCACCTTTTGCTTCAAGTTAGCAATAAAGACTTGTCTGTCTCTCCTGTCTGAGGGCTCCTTTCCAAATGTGCCTGAGCTCTGTGGGGGTGAAAAAAGGCAGGAGTTTGTTGAAGTTGATCCCTGACTGGCAGATGAGTTGAGGATGAGTTTAAGAGGAGTTGCTGAGACTGAGAAGGTTCCAGTTTGGCTGTAGTCATCGGGAGGTTTAAATGTTACCTGGGATAACTTTGTAGAATAAGGAAGTGGCAGCAAAACACCACCAGCAGCAAAGCAGATGCCAGATGATGGCAGAATCGGCATCGTGGGTTTGTGCTTCTCTTTGTTCTGAGGATCTTACAACATTTATGGAACACTGCTAGCAAACTGTTAGGCTGTCTTGGGAGAGACAGAGTCCCTTTGTCTCAGACCACGATGCTGAGATGGGTGTTAGCAGTTGGTAATGTTCAGGGTAAATGCTCCCGCTGCAGGCTCACCTCTGGTGTATTCCAAACTGGAGCAGCCTCTCTTTGCTCACCCCTGTGCAGGCTGTGATCCATGACTTGGGTGGGGTGTTAGATGACCCAAGTCTGTCTTAGAGGCTCTTTGTTTCTCAAGTCCCAGTGGTTTTACTCCAGATCTTCCATCTTCTCTGTTGAACCAAAAGCTGATTTCCCGGCTCCTCCTCTGTCAGTCTGGCTGCTGCACTGCTCTGCTGTTCAGGACCTCACTACATATCCTACCTGGACCTGTGTTCACGTGTGATTAAGAGGTTTTCCCTCTCTTTTGCATTCCACTGTGCACATAGGGCATACCCTCTTCTCCTGCCAGATGGAACTCTGCTTGGTTTTAAAGGCTGGGCTCAGGCCTAAGTTCTCCATTGGGAAGCCCACTGCAGTGGGTCATGAGCTGTGTCAGCTCCAGGCTGTCCTTTGAAGCCTTTCTGGAGATGAACAAAAGATGTGGTGCGAGTTCTCTGGTTCCAAGATGCCTGGGTTTGCTCCCACAGCAGGAACCATAGAGCCATACTTCTGGGTTGGGCTGGAGGGGTGGCAGATCTTGGCATAGTGTGGCCAGCAGCACCAGGGATGAGATTCTGCCCTGTACTGGCACTGGAGGCCTCACCTTGAGCACTGTGTGCAGCTCTGGGCCTTCACTGCAAGAGAGGTACTGAGGTGCTGGAGTGTGACCAGAGCAGAATGATGAGACTGGGGAAGGGACTGGAGAGAAAGTCTTATGAGGAGACGCTGAGGGAGCTGGAAGTGTTCAGCCTGGAGGAGGCTCAGGGGGGACCTTAACACTCTCTACAACTGCCTGAAGAGAAGTTGTAGTCAGGTGGGGGTCAGACTCTGCTCCCAGGCAATTTGTTACAGGACAAGAGGGCGTGGCCCAAAGCTGCACCAGGGAAGGTTTAAGTTGGATATTAGGAAGCACTTCCTCACAGAAGGGGGGTGATTCGGCACTGGAATGGACTGCCCAGGAAGGTGGTGGAGTCACTATCCCTGGAGGTGTTTAAGGAAAGATTGGATGTGGCATTTGGTGGCATGGTGTAGCTGATGTGGTGGTGTTAGGTTATAGGCTGGACCCGATGATCTCAGAGGTCTGTTTCAGCCTTGGTGATTCTGTGATCCCCTGGACAAACAGCAGCAGGAAACAAGCAGAGAAGAAATGCCCAGTAATCTCCTTCTCCCAGCCACCTTTAGCAGGAGAGGATGAAGTGATCCAGGCTCTTCCCTGAGGGCTGTCTGCTTGTCTTCAAGACTATAGATAGTACCACAGAAATGTTTGTAGATGTAGTTTTGGGGTTTCTAATAGCTCTTTGACCATCTCCCAAGAATTATTTTCTCTCAATGAGCAAAGGAGCCTTGTTTCAGGTCATAGATATTAAACTTAAGGTTAAAAACCACTTGAAAGTAAAAGCCCAGCAATGTATTTTTCCAAAAGAAAAGTCTCTCCCTAAATCTCCCCAAAAAGAGAGAACACTGCAGACAAAAGGAGATTTCCCTAGAGCTGTTTCTGAAGCCATGGCCTTGAAAAAATCCCATTCTTCACTGCAGGCCCCCTAGAACCCATCAGGGGTTCCCCACTCTGCAGAGTTGTGCAGTGGAGGAATGCTTTCAAAACCTGCAGCCAGAAGAAGTGCTGATGAGCAGTGTCCAGCACACTGCAGCACACTTATGTAAGCCAACTCCATGTTAAGATGCTTGTGAGGTAATGGAGGCACCCTAGCATGGAAGCTAACAAATCCTGACCCTTCCCAAGTGACTTCTGTGAGGCTGCTGTAGACGGCTTAAGGCAGAATGCAGCCTCATCTCTGGAAGGCTTTCTGTAAACTGGATTCCTAGGCACTGTGCTGGAGGCAGTGCCATCAGCCCCTGAGGTAACTGTGACAATGTTCTTTCCTACAGCACTCTGTGCTGAGATGGACAAGCTGCCAAATAAAAGCAATCCCAACTGAACTGGAGCCTTTCCAGTCCTCCAGCAGCAGACTGTGGGCAGAGATGCTCCTTGCTGCCTGCTCCGGTGCATTCTGAGTCCAGAAGTCTGAGCTCCCTTCCGTGAGCTGACCTGCAGCCAGAGCTAATGGGATCATTGTCCTCTCAGCCCAGAGAGGCTTGGGCACTCCCTGAGCCACACCATTCCTGACACACAGCCAGAAAGTGACGTTAAGGTCTGTGTGATGCCATCAGTTCCTGACACTGCAGCTGACCTAAGCTGTGTGGAGTCTATGAATGAAGCACTCCTCAGGGTGATGGATGTGAGGAGACAGCCTTGATCCTGTTCCAGTCAGAGATTTTAGACACTGGGGTTCACAGGTGGTCACTTGGAGGCAGTGATGGCAGCAACAGGTCTGTGCATTCATGTGCTGGTTCCTTTGACACAGCTGGCACAGCCCTGAGGCTCTCCAGAGTGCTCACTGCGTAGCTCAAGTCTTGCTTGACAACACCTCAGCACTTCCTGATGCTAACAGGAAGCAGGGTGATGCTGCAGGCTTGGGGTGTGTCTGGTTTTTTTCCTAAATAGCATGGCCTAAAAAAGGAAGCTTCTGAATTCCTGTCAGATTCTCTGTGTAAGCCAGGACAGGCATGGCTGGTTGGTTTCCTACCTCCGGATTCTGTGTTTTGATTTATTATGATCATTGATTTATTATTGATCATTATTTCGAATGAAACAGGGTCCTTAGACAAAGTCAGCAGCTGCCTGGGACATGTTCTCATGAGTGATGCAGCTCCCTTGGGAAGTCTCAGCCTGTGCTGTTGGCCAGTCTGCAGCTGAAGATTGCTCTATACTGGCTGTCCAGGGACCAAAGCTACTGCCATTCCAAGTGCTGGTTCAATTGATTGTCTTCACTGCAGTCCTCATCTTTCACTGCTCGCAAGAGAATCCTCTGTGCTTTTGCATCTCGTCTTTGCAGTGCAACTCACCAAGGGCTTGTCCCTTACACCCTGCTCTGTAGAGTTCCAGTAGCATCCCTTGCCTGGCTCTCCTGGGTGCAGGGATGTTGCAAATAGGGATGGCCTCTTTGCTTGCTTTCACTTCAATGTTCTGACAAACCTTACCCAGTCAACTGAGGAAGATTTCTTTCCAACAGGTCCTTCTTCAGAAGTGACAAGCAGGTGGGGACAGCACACTTGAAACTGGAGAAGCTGGAGTCAGAATGTGAAGTTCGCGAGATCATCGAGGTACGGTCCCTGGCTGCCATGGGAACTGCAGTCCCTGTGTGTGCAGGGTGACTGATACTGGGGGGGCTTTATGGCCTTGTCAGCTCTTGAAGCTTGTCTTGGCTGGGACATTTCTGCTCCTGGCAGTTTCTTGAGTGGGTAGATCTAGATCACCAAGTAGAACCTCAGTAAGAAATGGCCACATCACAACCATGCTGAGGACACCACTGCTCATAGTGTCCTCTGAGCTGCCTGTGGAGTCTGTACTTGAGGGGCTCAGCAGGCAGGGGTAAAGCTGCCTTGCATGGGTTATGTGGGGAACCTGCTCTGCTTAGTTCTGAGTCTGGGTGGGCACCTGGCCGTGGCATGTCCCAGCACTGCAGTCACCTGCAGGTGACCTCTGTCATCTTTTAGTCCTGGGGAGTGAATAGTCACCTGAGGCACTGTAGTGTGACCTTGTTTGTGTGTGTGTGTGTGCTAACTGCTCTTGGTTTTGTGCTTCTTTCAGATATTTGATGGCAGAAAGCCCACTGGAGGGAAACTGGAGGTGAAAGTGAGACTCAGGGAGCCCCTTAGTGGTCAAGATCTTCAGACAGTTACAGAGAACTGGCTGGTCCTGGAGCATTAGCTATGGGCGAGGTATGCATCTGTGTCTGAAGAGGGGCAGGGCTGCAGATCACTGCTCCATTGTCTTCTGTTGGCAGGGACCTCACCCACCCCTGGCTTTGATACCACTCAACGTTACTGTGGTGGCAGGGAGTTGGCATCATTGCAGACAGGAGGCTGCAGGATCTCTGATCAGTTTGTGAACCAAAGATGCTATGTCACAGTCCCTTGAGATACCAGGACAGCCTCTAGCATCACCTTTACTGAGACCAGCACTGGAAGGCTACTGAGCCCTGTCTAGGAGGAAGGGTGTCTGTCTGTCCTAAGGTTATCAAAACACCTTTCAGAGTTAGCAGGGACCTTAACAGAAGCTAGAGAAGGGCATTCCTTTGTCCCAGCAAAGTCTGCTTGGCTTCATCTGAAAGGCAAATGTGAAGCTAGGCTGTGTCTGAGTATGACAGACTTCTGGGCAGCAGGAGCTGCAGCCTTGTGTCTATCTCAGCTTCTGTTCAGAGAGCCAGGCAGAGGACAGGGACTCTGCAGGGACAGGCAGTTCTCCCTCTGGTACCCTGCACCTTTTCCCGCAGTCACAGGGCATTAGTGGCAGTGCACTGCCCATGCTGAGCCCTTGTGAACAGGTGTTTACTGTGTTGTGACAGCTCCGAGAGCCCTCCTTGTGCACCAGAGCATGGAGCAAACCTCACCTTCCCTCATGGACAGCAGATGATGAAGCAGTGGCGAGTTCCTCTTAAGCATTGCCTCTGCCTTTGCTTGAGTTCCTGAAGTTGTGCCCTCTTCCTTAGCCTGCTGTTGTGCTTTTCACTTCTAAGTGGCAGTTCAGCTGATGCTCATCAGCTTCACTGCTGCAGCACTTGTTTGCCACTTCTTGGCTTGTGAGTTGTCTTAGATTTCACAGACTGAGGCCTTGTTTTGCTACACAAGTCTGGATTTGTAGCACCACAGGGACTGTCAGGCTACAGCCAGGATGGTTAGTATGTGGCCTGTGAGGGACACCTCTGGCATGACTGGACACCTAAGCACTTTCAATCAGTGGAGCTCAAGAACTTTACCCCTTGATTGTGCTGATGGTCATGTCAGCATTTTAAACATAACATGACCATCAAGTAATTTTCGGGGGTGGGGCATGTGTGGTATTTTTTCGTCCACAGATCCCTTGGAACATTGAAAGGTGGTGGGACGAATGCAGGCAGAAAGATGCTGCTAGCTGTGAGCACCAAAGATGTTAAAAGCTGCACTACTGACCCTGATGCCTGTTTGGTGACAGCCACAGTGCTTACTCGTAACTGAGGCACGTGTAGGACTCTGAGCTGTGCTGATGCAGGGGACTGGTACTGGTTGCACAAAATAGACAGCGTTGCCTTAACATGGGGCTGCTTGGGCAGCACCGGTGAATGTTCCATGAGCTATGCAGAGCTGTGTGCAGAGGCAGCTTCTCTCCGGTGCAGTGCAGCAGCTTTTGAGTCTGTCACAGGTAAGACCTTGCCTGGAACTCATTTCTTCATGTGCAGAGCAGCCAGTGTGCCTCTGTGCACAGCCTGCTCCTGCTTTTTCTGTTTGCTTACCAAGGCCTCCAGAGCTTTTGTCGCTTCTGCGGAGGAGCCAGGGCTGGGGCAGCGGGCACGTGGTGCTGCCCCTGCTCCCTGCCTGCCAGCACAGGGCCAGGCTCCTTTCAGGAGGAAAGGAAAGGCTCTCAGGCGTTTGTTTTTGTTCTGGCTGCCAGCTCTCAGCCATGCTTGCTGCACTGCTTGGTCGGTGCAGCCTGGTACTGTGCCTTCATCCTTCTTCTGGGCTTTGTGGGGTTTTAATTTAAAAGAGGAGGAGAAAAAAGAAAGTCCATGAGCCTCTGCTGCTTCCCAGCCTTTCTCACGTCTTCACAGATAGGGGCTTCTACAGCTCTTCAGGGGATGGGGAGAGCAGCCCCTCTGCCAGGTAGAAAAGTGGGTTGTGACTAGCTCCAGCAGTGCTTTTGATCAGCAGCATATGAAAATGGTACCAAATCTCTTTGTGCTTTTAAAGCTCTGGTCTGAGAGGAGAGGCTGTGCCTGCGCTGCTGGGCACAGGGGCAGCTCCTGCACCAGCTGTGTGGGTAGGGCTGTGGGTGAAAGAGGAGAGTGCAGTGAGGTAGAGCTGCCCCTGTCCTGAGCAGATGAAGACAATACAGTGTTCAGGTTTGAGTTTCAATAAATTTAATATACAAAACTACATGTTGGAAATAAAAATAGAATATGCTGGTTTTTTTGCAGTGTTAACTAACTGAAGTTTAAAAGTACATTGTTTCTCAAACAAGTGCTCATCTCTTAACAACATGGTCATTAAGGTCATCTCAGAGGCTATGGTTGAAGCAAACATCAGTCACCAGCTGGTAGTGTTCTACACAACGGAACCCAAACCTAAAAGACTCTGGGGGCAGAGGGAGAGAAGTTTTCACCTCTTTTACTGCATTAAGCGTAACAACGCAAATAAGGTAACTGGAAGGCTGCTGCTGTGGCAAAGCTGGGTGCAGGCGCTGGAGGAAGGGCATCAGTTCAGGGGGTGCTCTGCCAGCCGCTGACTGCTACCTCCACCATGGAGCAGAAACAGCATGCAGGGGTGGGTCTGAAAGCAGCCTTTGTGTGGCTGCCCTGAACAGACAGAGGGCAGCTGCTGAGGGTAACAGCCCCAGGTCTGTCCAGCAGCAAACCTTCAGCATGCCGCAGGAAGCCAGGCACCTTTGCCCAATGCCAGGGGCAAGGCTTCACTTGGCTGTGACAGTTCCCCTCCCAGTGCCGCAGTGTGCTACCACTGCTGGCCAGCTTTTGTTGCTGCAGGTGGATCCCGGTCTGTTCCCTGTGCTGGGTGGGAGCTGTAACTGCAGTGTTGGATTTGTCAGCCTTGGCTTTTCCCTCAAGGAGCAGTAGGCATTTCTGCACCAGTGCAGAGGTGTGCTCTGCTTCTCTACATGTTGCACAGCTGTGGGCCCAGCAGCCTTGCCTTTTGCCTAGCCAAGGCTCCCTCTCTCCAACTACAGCAAGCCTGGCCTCAGCCTCACATTGCCCTTCATACATGCAGAGCTCCCTCCATTACTTCACCTACAGCACCCCCACAGCCATGGCCCTGCACCCACCAGCACTGGCTGCCAGGAGGGACACTGCAAGGTCTGAGCTGGTGTCCTTACCATAAATGAGCCTCTCTTCCCACATCCATCTTTTTTATAGCCAGGAAGAGAAACCTACCTGCCTCCCTAGCCAGGAGGGACTCAAAGCAGCTGCTTTGCATGGCTATAGCTAAGCAAACCAAACCTCTTCCCACTGCTCAGCACCTTTCCATGGAGACAGTAAGCATGTGGAACCGCAGCTCCTCTGGCCGGTGCCATTCCAGCGTCACGAGGTCATGGCAGATGTGAGCAGCTGCTTGCCTCAGTAAGGCAGAGCTGCGCGGAAAGCCTTTTTTTTCGTCAGAGCTGCAGAACCAGCCCCTCTCTGTATCACAGGTGGGCCCTGGCAGGCAGTTGTGTTACGTGACACCAGTGCTACACCACAGCATACAGCCAGGGTGCTGTATGCTGCCCTGGGTGTTCCTTCTCTTTAGCAAACAGGATCTGCTGGGGAAGAGGCAACAGGCAGGGCTCCCACTGCCTCTGCTTCAGACGGAGTTGCAAAGGAAGGACAGAAGATCAGAGTTCTAGGACGTCATAGTGATGAGTTTGATATAAAGTCGAGGAAAGGAGTGAAGCAGCCTGTGCTACATGAGGCTGCCCTCTGCACACCACTGCCTGCCCTGCTCACCCAGCTGCAGATGCCGGTGTGGGTATGGCCAGGTCACCCCTCTGGGTCTCTCAGGGCTCCTCCAAGCCTCCTCCAGCCACTAACCTGGCCCGGACAGTGGCATGGATCCGTTTACTGGCTGCAGAGTAAGCAGGGCCGGCGCTAAGAGGAGGGCAGCAGCAAAGAGGCCCTGGCTGCCATCTCTCAGGTGTCCATCTACAACCAGGACAAGAGTGGAGTTTCACCTTTTATTGACGCCCCCCGGGACCGTTGCGCCCGTTTGAGCATGGCGAGTACAGGACTGCGAGTCTCTAACATCAGCATTTGTCTAAACAGTAACAGAAGTGGAGTAGCTGCAAGGAGAGCGTAGCCATGTTGCAGTATAGAAGCTGCCCTGATCCTCTGGTTGTTGACAATGCATAGAAGATTTAGAATTATGGAACAACTGTCCCTCCCCCTCCCTCCCCAGTAGTGTTAACAAAAGCTTAATTTTCCAGTTTTAAAGTGCAAATGATTCAGATACAACTGCTGCTGGAACAGGTCTGAACAGAAAATGAAGTCCTCTTATGAGATGTTTTCCAGAATATAAAAGATGAGCTCCATTATGACTGGCCCCTCGCTTAGCTGACATGCCCCTCCATGAATCACTGGCACTAAGGCACTGTCCAGGTCATTCATGTACTGAGAGGGCAGTGGCTGTCCATTGCTCCCAGCTTGATAACCAACCTAAAAAATAAACGAGAGTGGGTTTGACAGAGCATGGCACACAGGGCTGCAGCCAGGGGCACCGAAGGACCTGCTGGACAGAAGGATGAGCAGCATGAGGCCGTGGCCCCTGAACAGGATGCAGCAGGCACTAAGCACCTTTTCCACTTGTTTTTTTGTTCTTGTCGTATTCCCAGCAGCTGCCTAGACAGTAGCATCTTCTTTTTTCTCCTGCTTTGTCAAAGCAGATCATTCAGATGAGCAGGAACCCACTCTGCCTTAGCAGATTAAGGCACAGAGCAACGCTAAGGCCACTCCACTGCAAGGCCAGCTGTCCTGCCAGGAAAGACCTTTACCTCTGCTTACAGCTTTTGCTGTACAGCAGGCTGGAAGGGACCTCCCATCTGTTTCTTTGTCCCATGCACAGTGTGGTCTTGTAGGAAGGGCCATGTTTGATGCTCCCCCAAGAATACATTTAAGACACTTCTGGTTTTTGCCTCTGGTGAAAAGGCCACTTTAGTTTTCTCTGAGCCATGTGGTGGGCTTGCAGCTCACAGGTATCTGACCACGGAGCAAGTGCTGCTCCAGGCATACAGAGGTCAGGCCTGGTGTTAATTCCCTGCTTTAACAGATGGCCCCAAACACCAAGCAGCAGCCAGCACCACTGCACTGGCATCTGCTAGTGGTGGCACTTCAAGCATGAGCAGTTCAAGTGGTGTATTCCTTCTGTGGTGATCACAGCAGGACAACCCCTCCCCAGGTAAACCAAACTTAATCAAGACTTACCTGATCTGAGTCAAGTGTAACACGCAGCCCTAGCTTGGTCATTCCATCTTCCTTCAGCAGCTTCAGATGAGGACAAAGAGCCAAGCAGAAAGCCTTAGCCACGTTCTCAGTCAGCCTGCTGTGATCGGCTGGGTCGCTCAGACCGTTGTGTTGCTCATCATTTTCCAGGAAAAACACCTGAAGGAAAGAGTTGACACAAGAACATGGTACATGACTTGACAGAAAATAAGGCTAGGGTTAAACTTTTTACAAGTGAAAATGTAAAGAAGAGCTGCTGAGAGAAGACCAGCAAAGACCCTGAAAGACAAACCACTCTGGGTGGGGGAAAACAAACCTTCAAAATAAAGATTTAAACCAGTCATGGTCTCAAAAACCCCTTTCAGTTCTGCTCAAAGCCTCATCCTGGAAATCCACTGTGTACTGCACAGAGCTGTTAATAAAAAACTGCTTTTACACAGATGTTAGCTCCAGAAAAGTCACAGTTTTAGTACAGCCTGAAGATCTGTACTGCTGCCGTCAACGAACTTGTCTCTGTTCAGCCCAACAGCCCCGGGAGAAGAGGAGACTAAGGAGGCAAGCTGCAGTGAGTAACTTGGTTCCTCCTGGGCAGCTTAAGTGAAACACTTCAAGAAATGCCATTGGCATTGGCATTTGTGTGCTGGCAGAGGCCCAGATGCCATCAGCTGTGCCAGCAGTTTGTCAAGAGATTGATGCCATGGCATGTCCCTTCAAGCCTGCAACACTCAAGAGGGCTCCAAACTGCATGGTTCAAAAAGAATCATGAAGCTCTGTCTCCATTTCCAAAGCTGGTTTCTAAACACAAACACTGTCACCACAGGTATCTTGTCTGCTTCCCTCCACCTTCCACACCCATGTGTGAGAAGAGGTGGCCAGTGCAGAGCAGGTTGCAGAGCCTGGCTGCAGCAGCAGCCCGAGCCGTGCAGAAGCAGTAGGAGATTCATTCTCCACCTGCCACGTGGAATCCTCCCTTGGAGGTAATAGAGCTAACAGGTTGGTCCTGAGGAATTTGCTGCTTTAATTGTGGTGAGCAAAGGAGAGCAGGGTGAAAGAAGGCTGGACAGGAGTTGCAAGCCCAAAACGCCAGATGTGTTTTTGTGCCACTCCATCTGCCTGCTTACCTCTGTCCACCGGATGACCTTCCCGTTTGCCTTGTACTCTGAGCCATGGAAGATCTTCACACTTGTTATAGACTCCATTGACTTGCCATCAATAGGACTTACAACACTAGGAAAGGGAGGGAAAAGGATCAGTTCTACCTGCTAAACTGAGGCCACTGCACAAGGATCCACCTCAGGATCTAAGCGCACCTCCCTGTGACACCCGAGTCCTCCAATGGCCTCACTGCAGCTTTGCTGGTAACAGTGTTCTGCAGCTGGACCCAGCTCCCAGGCTGCGACTTACCCACATCAGCTTAACAGGACACAGACCCAGCCTGAGAAGGGAACCCAGAGGCTTCTCTCAGGCTGCCAACCAAACCCAGTGGTCTTGAATGCAGCTGCTAACTGTGACCCTGCTAACTGCTACTGGGCCTGGAGCTCCACGGTGAGCAGCCTTGCTACAGTGGGCTCCCAGGTGGCAAAGCCAAGCAGCTGTGTGCTCCCTGCTGTCCCTGCAGCTTCCAGCCCTGACACCCACCCTGGTCAATACAAACAGGGTGCAGGGGGGACCTTCCTGCAGGCTTTTCAACAAAGCTTCCCACCAGAGCTGAGCTCTCCTAAGGCAACTGACACAGCAGTGAGGCATTTCCTAGAGTTCATTATCTCTCCTCTGGAACCTCAGTGCAGGCCAGCAATGCTGAGACACCAGAACCTAATTACAGACCCTGAAACTACAGAAGTATCCTTCCTTCTAGATGCTGAGTCCTTACCCACCACAACAGCCTGTCAGTGCCATCAATACTTTGGCTGCCATGTGCACCTTTCTCTTGGTTGAACTACTAAGAGCCCCAACAGACTGCTGCTGTTCAGCAGTTTTATTTCCAGCACTGTTTAATGCAGCCCAAGTGCCAAAAGAGCAAAGTGACCATGATATGCAGGATTCAGCACTGAGCCTGGAGAGGGCTTAGTGGTTTCCAATAACTGGATATCAGCAATGGCAAAAAATCCATAGCACTGACAGCTTTCTAAATTGATGCCCCAAAGCTCTGGTGTCTCAATTCCATTTTCATTAGATTTAATTGTATCTCATCACTCAAAAAGAGAGGCCCAGACCTGTAACTCTGATTGATTTAAAGACCTGTGCACCTTGTTAAGATCAATTAAAATTTTTAACAAGCACAGTCAAACAGCCACCATTCAGTGTCAAGTGATGGCTCCTCTACTTACCCCTTACTGAAGTTCTTATCATCTTCTACCCACTGAATATGGACGTGTTCCTGAGGATCTTCAGCATCTACTTTGCCACAAGTGATGGTGAAGTCTTTCATCTCTCTCAAGGCCTGCCTCAAGGAGTCCATGTTCTCTGCAGTTATCTGGACCATTACTCCATCTAGGGAAACAAGAAATCCTCATAAGGCAAGAGAAGCCATGCTGAAGAGAGCCTCTGTACCACAGAAATTAATCATCCTTCCTCTTTGTGCAACAGACCTGGGCTAAGAGTTGTGGCAGCAGTGCTAGGTGAGACCATTCCTCAGCTCTCAGATTCCTACCATGCAGCACTGATGAGCCTTGACTAGGGAAAGTCAAGGCTAATGTGAAATCCGTCTCCCAGGCAAAGTCAACTGTAGCAATGGCCACACAAGTTTGCCTCAAAACCTGACACTTGCTCTAGGCAACCCTCAGAAAGCCCAGGTGACCCCTTCCATTCAGTGTCACCACTCCTGACACTGGAAGCAGCATTCCAGTGGTGGCAGCTTTTGTGAAGTCAATGCCTTCCTGACAGTGGCAGAAGAATTTAGACTGTGTCTAAACAACTGCAAAAATAACTTGTGAGTCCTTCCCCATGTGCAGCCTCCTTGCCTGAACCCCCCTGCACCTCTGTCTTGCAGTAAATCCCCCACTTAGACGTGGAGAATGGTGCCATGACCTAAGCCTGCTGGCTTCCAGGGAGGGCTCTTCACCCCTGGGGGCCACTCCTCCAGGGACCACAGGCTCAGAAGCTGGGACAGCTTAAGGAGTTGCTGCTGGTCCGTGGAGCTGTGCTAACTGAGTGCAGGCAGGGCTTCCTGCACCTCTCTCAAGCTGAAGGGAGCACCCTGCAAACACTGCTGTCTGTGCTGTCACAGCTGTGGGGAGCCCAGGCTACAAAGCTCTCCAGCTCAGCTAACGAGCAGCAGCAGCTTCCAATCCACAAGCAACAGTTGGCATTTATTTCTGTGACATGACAAGTGCTAAAAGAAGAACAGATCAGAGAGGTACCAGCTCAGCCATCTCCACTTGTCATGTTCTCATCTGCCCACATGCAGGCACATAAACAATGCACATCAGAACCTTGCATAATGCAGAGCTATTTGGGAGCAGGGCTTCCTCTGCTGCTCAGTGGATTACACATTCCTTACTTCTTAAACTCACTATTTCCTCATTCAACCCCAAGCTCACAAGCCAGGTAGTTAATCTCTCACCCACATTTTCTTCTGTCCCTGCCTCACTGCATGTGGAGCAGTTCCTCCTCATTAAAAGGAACTGGGGATTTCTGACTACAAGCAGGAGCAAGCTGAACCACAGAACTGGCAGGGCTGGAAGGGACCTTATGGATCATCTAGTTCCAGCCCCTCTATCGTGGAAGTGGCAGCATGAGCCAGGTGGCTGAGGCACAGCAGCAGAGCCCTGCTCAGCTGAGCCCTTGGGAGGGGAACTCCTCAGTCCTTACCTTCCACGATGCTGGATTTGGCAAGGTAGCCTGAAGAGGATTTTAAAGCTCCACTGAACACAAAGAAGCTGGCACCAGTCACTGCAACAACAACAACAGGAGAGCTTCAGTGAGGCTTTCATCAGAAGAGGGCCTTGCAGAAGAAGGAACCAGGTGTGGCAGCTCCATCAGCCACAGAGGTCATCAGCCTAAATCAGGACCACTGCTGCTTAGAATTAAGGTGAGTGCAGTGCACATCCCAGGCTTGGACATGGAAAGGCAAACCACCCAGTTACTTCTTAAACTGGGCATGGGTTTTGTCAGCCTTAAAAGAACTTTCACATTTCACCACCCTCCCCTCTCCCCACACACACCTCTTAAGTTTCAGGACTACTCATTTAGGGTAACCAAGTACACAATTAACTTGTAAATGTTCTCACACAGCTGGCAAAGATAGTGAGCAAGCTGTAACACCAACCACTCTGGCAAGGCCACAGCTCATAGCCATCTGATTTGAAGTAAAATACTCTTACATGAACACCATGGAAAGGGATTTCCAGCACAATTTTTCTGTCCCAGGTTTAAAATGAATACAAGACAGAGAAGCCCGTGGGTCCTGAGTCACACCCCAGGCCACTATCCTCACTGGAGTGACTGGGGACACTGACAGAACATCAGAGTTGGCCTCTGTCTTGTTTGTTGTCACCTGGAAATAGCATCAGTATCTTTGCTGGAGATTTTCCTCCCAAACGACAAGATTTAAATTCTCAGCACACTGCTGCTGCAGCCTTTCAGCCTCCTCTAACAAAAATAAGCCTGGAAATGAGATGGGTTAATTGAGGGGAACAGGAGGGGCTCCTTGAAGCAGCACTATTAAAATGCTGCTCCTATTGGTTCTTCCCATTTACCTTCCTCTCATTCTAAATCTAATCTTCCTCCTTTGACAGTGTACGGCACACACGGGCAGCCACAACCTCACCTGCAGTCCCCACTAATGCCACAGCTATCCATGGAGAAGTGATGCCTAAGCTAGCTGCAGCTCTGTGACCTCTGCAGCACCTCAAGGCCCAAGGTGTCTTGAGCAGGCAGTATTACCAGCTTGCTCCCTTGTCAATATGGTTCTGTCTGCTTGATCTGTGAAGCTGCTGGAACACCTCTCAGGCAAATTTAGAGCAGCACCACTGCCTCGAGAAGGGTGATGTGGACTGCAGACAGGATGCAAACCACACAATGTGCCCCACTCACACTTGAGAACGTGGATTCTGCAAGGACTGTAAAACACTAATGGGGTAAAGGGCAGGCAGGGCAGCATGGGGCTTCTGCTTGAGCTGCACATCCACCTGCCAAGGCTGCCCAGTCAGTAACAGCAGCGTCCAGGGTTACTGCCTCTGGAGGTCTGGCAGAAGCTGGGGAACCCAGGCAAGCCTAGCTGTGAGCCGCTGGCAAAGCCCCTGCTGGCAGGGTGACAAGAGTAGCAGAGAGGTGACAGACCCTGGAGGAAGCCCCCTCTCACCCTTCCTGGACTGGTTGTGGATGCTGATGGCCTGTGTCTGGTAGTTGCCGTCGTCGTTCTGCACGCACACCAGGTGGGAGTCTGCCTTCTCGTTGAAGCAGGCGCCGCCCGCCAGGACGTGCTCGTTGGACTTGTTCATGGCTTTCATCATCTGCAAACACAGACACAGCCTCTGCCACCCTGCTCCTGCAGCACCACCAGGGAGAGGAGGCTCTGCAGCAGCCTAAGCAGGAACCCAGAGTCTCTGCCGCGCTCTATGCTCCTGCCCAGCTCCGGCACTCAGAACCATCATCTGCCTTTGGAGGGAGGGTCCAGGCCTTACACCATCCAGATGCTCTGAGGTGCCCCATTCCATGGGATTAAGATAGATGGTGTTAAGGGACAGCTATATAGGCTGCAAAAGCTCTTCCCTCTAGCTGGTTTACAAACACTGTTTCACAGGAGAACAGAGGGAGGAACTATCTGGCTTGTTGACTCAACTACAGCTGCATGTGACACAAACCACAAACGCTGCCTCCTGTGCAGTGCTAGGCTGGCATTCAGGCCTGTGCCATTTAGTCCTCGTTCTGCCATGACCAGAACCCAAAACTTCAGCATCTCCATGCTTCACCTGCATGAAGTGGTGAAACTGGGATCAGTGTTCCCAATTTGAAAACTTTATACAAGGATCTGGATCCAGACACACAGAAATCATTTTTATTCCCTGCACAGGAGGCCTTCTCAAACCATCTAAACCTGTTTGTGATCTATCTGCACTTCAGTTTTGCTGACCACCCTCTAATACACATCTCAATCCAGGCCTTGACAAATTATTTATGCAGCTTCTTTCCTCCTCTCTCCCTCTTCGTGGAGGCTCAGACTAGGAGGTTTTTTTTTTGATCCCAAAGAAAACTTGAGGGAGCACTTACCTCTGGGATTCGTTTCCAACCCCAAAATTGTAGGTTTGCTCAAAAGAGGAAAAGGCAAATTAAATTGATTACACTCCCCAGTGAAAGCCCCCAGGAGGAGGAGAATGCTGCATTACTTGACATCACCACTCGCACTGCCATCCTCTGCCTCCCGGAGCTGCTAAGCCTGCACCATACCCACAAGAGCTTTGTCTCAGTCTAACACAAACCCTTACTTACAGTGTCAGGAGCATTAGCTGATGCCTACCATTGACAAACGTGCAGAGGTGCAGTGTTTGGGGAGGAAACGCAACAGAGATGTCTCACCAGACCAGACTGTGTCATTATCTGGTTGACCGTGGCAGGCCCCACACACCAGACTGCAGCTCGACAGCAGCTGTCTTTGTGGGGCCCAGCCACCACCTCCAGATAACAACAGACAACTGGAGGTGGCAACTGTGCTCTGTGACGCAGCAACTGGCTGCCAAGTGACAGCCACCTCTGCTGAGGGACTGAACGCGTGACTAGGGGCCACTGTCAGCTCTAGGAAAGGTCAGCAATTTTGAAAATCAAAAGTTGTGTTCAACAGGAAAACTACATATTAATGTTTGTTCATCACAGTCTGAGTTCTCCACATTTAGTCCCTGCAGGAGATTTAAAATGAGGTTTTTCACCCTCTAGATAGTTTGAATTACACTTTTTTCTAATTAGATACTTCTTTACACAGGGAAGAGAAGCACCCAAACTCTTGTGATTTAATTCCTCTTAATTCAAACTAAAGGCAGATGAAAAGTCCCCAGTAACTCAACCTTGCCAGCGGTTATGTTAATAAGCAGCACTGTCTCCATTTCAAAAGCTGAAGCCTTGTTTCACCCTGGGCAGAGAACCCAAGCCTGATGCAGAGGTTTTGCTAAGCTGCACAGCACAGGAATTTCCTCAGAGCCCAGCCTGGTGCAGTGCCCAGCACAGGCCTGAAGCTAACAGCCTTGCAAGCACCAGGCCCAGCTAATCCTGCCTGAACTGCACTCTGTGAGCAGTCTCTAATCCACACAAACTTCACTGACCTTCTCCATTTCCTCACAACTGCATCAATAATTCACACCCCTTCTGACAGACCCTCTGTCTTCTTGCTTCATCAGTTTCATCTTTTCCAAACTCCACTTAAGAACATTTTTGTTCCTTTGGTTCAATTTCCTTCATTATTCTCACTCAGATGCTTCTTGCAGGGCAATTCTCTCGAGATAAAGTTGTAAGCAAAAACTTTTACAAACAGCATTTTGCTCAGGATCTTTGCTCTCCAAGTCCAACTGCTGATTGCTTTCAAAACACCAAGTTATCCCCCTTTTTTTTTTTCAGGCAGAGCACCAAATAATCACCTTCTCCATTGTTCTCTTCCATTAGCGTTCAAGTACCTCCTCACCCAGCTCTCTCAACAGCACTGAAGACACTGATTTGCTCAGGAGTCGTTACACTGAGATGTTGCAGTGTTATGCCAGATAAGCAGCAGCCCGACAAATGCCAATAAATACACACACCGGGGGTGAGAAAAGCTGCTGTACTTTTGCCTCCCAGTTTACTTCAGATCTCAGTTTGACAGTCTCTTTGCTCAAATCAAACCACTTTTGCTATGTTACATGTAAACAGTTAAAACACCTGAGGAAAAAAAGGAGTTGAAGAACTTAATTAACACTGAACTGAAGAGAGCTCTCCCTCTGAGTCACCCTCACTCGCCTCCCAAGGATGTGTGCATCATGCATTTATCCTTTGCTTTTGAGGCAGTCGTGGAGGGAACGAAATTCCTTTAGATCCCAGGCCCTCCAAGCACAGCAAGACTGTACACAGAGGTATTTCTCATGAGCTTTACCTCATTGTATCTGTTGCTGGGGATTTTGATGCTGGTTTTTCTGACTTCCATATCAACCACTAAGCCTTGGACCACAGGCAGGGTGTACTGGTAATTTCTGAAGTCCTGGTAATGAAAACAAGTTTTCAGAAGTTAGGTGTGACGACCATCATTAACATGGCAACTTTCATAACTACCCTAGTGACTGCTGGAGAAGTTAGCCCATTGGAATAATTAAGTCAGTGATGAAAGGCAAGGAGGGATGGAGACAGCTTGTACCCTGTGTACTTGAATTAGATGAAAGCCCAAAGCCCATCCTGATGGCTGTTAGCCATTTCACTGCTTTTCTTCCATCAACATTAATATTCTCCAGCCTTGCATGTCATCACTGCCTGCAAGGAAATTGCTCCCTGTGCCCCTGTTACACGACGGGACAGAGTTGTTAGTTTTTCTAGCAGTGAGATTAAGTAGTGCATCAAAGAGAATTTTCTGCATTGCAAACGTTTGGCAAGCAGGAAGAGCTCATAACTCGCTGCTGCTGCTGCCACGTTCCCAGAGCTGTGGCTGCACACTGTGCTGACCCAGCACTTCTGAGGAAAGAACCTGCACTTGGCTCACAAACCCAAAGGTGCTCAGGATTGGGTACCTCGTTGTTACAATGATGCGCCCTGCTGCTGAAAGCTCACACCCAGCAGCAGTTACAGGAGGGAAATTCACCCAAATGCCCACTACTTCTTCTTGTCATCTTCTAAGCCTGCCAGCTCCTCTGGGCAGCAGGAGCCCAGCTCTCCCCACACGGAGCCACTCGCAGCCATGGCAGGTGCCAAGCCAGCCTCAGCACTTACTGCAAGGAGGTTCATGATGGTGTGTCCTGTCTCGCCAAACAAAGGCTTGCGAAATCTGACACTGAAGAGTGGGCATGGATAAACTAGGACAAAAGAAAACAGAGGAGGTCAGGTTGAAGATCACATCCTGGGATTCTCCAAAAACAGACTCAGATACAGTGTGCTAAGAAGAGTCTGGAAGGAAGATCTGAGTTCAAAAGGCAGAAGGGCAGAAGAGTTTCATCTCACAGGGTACCTCACACGTGTGTCACAGCTCCCTGCCCACCATGCCAGAAGCGAGAGTGGTGTGGAATCCTGGCAAGGGCCACGCTGCCAGGCTGAACCCAGACACCTGCATCCTGACTGCAGAGGAAACCTTTCTAAATGTTCTTCTCAGGCTACTTGCAAGTGGTTCTCTCCCTTCTCATGGCCACCCTCTGCTGCTTTCCACCACAGCACCACATTTAGCTGCTGTGGCTGCCACAGGAAACACTCGAGCAGAATCCCAGATATGTCACTTCCTGGGTTCAGGAGAACCTGGCAAATCCTCTCCAAGAGGACATCAGAAACAAGAGGACACCGACAGTATGTCAGCAATGTGAAAGATCTGCATTCCCTGGCTGACAGTCATACCTGTAGAGCATCTCTGATGCAATTCAAGTGCAGTGCATGGATCTGGCTGCATTACTTCGTTGCAGCAGAAGCCAGAGCGGCGCTTGGAACGTGACTCATGCAGCCATATGCAATGCCAAGGTTTTTCTGAAGGCATGTCTGAAGGAAGGTTCCTAAACTATCCTCAGGCAGACACTCAGCTCATTTCCCAAAAACTGCTGCACACCTTCAGCTCCCAGAGCAGGTAGAATGGGCTGCAAAGTGCTCAGCAGGTNGCAGTCTCACAATTCCACCAGAAGAGTGCAGGCATTCAAGGCAACTTGGGACACAAATGCAGCACAGGGGACTCAGGGAGTGACCCACAGCCACAACTGCCACAGCACATGTGAGCATGCTTCAAGCCAAGTGACTGCCATAGGAGTGCTTCAGAACCCAGCTTCCCAACACACTGAGAACAGGCCCTTCTGTTGGCCAGCACCAAAAGGTCTGTTTCTGTGCTCAAAAGCAGATATTGCACCCAAAAGATGAGCATCTGTGTTTTCCTACATGCTGATATGAATAAATGCACTACCTGAATATCTCATGGATTCACACAAGAACTTTCAAGGCCAACATTTCTTTGGACAGGTCTAATCTGCAGACCTCAGCCTCCAAAGGCAGATCTGGAAGCTTTTCTTTTTCCTCTGCAATAGCACAGGTGTTTTATGAAAAACTCCCTGTGCTCCTTAGCTGTCACAAGTCCAGTTTACAAATCCCTACAACACAGACTCCAAACCTTTATTTTAGTAAAAAGTTCTGAAGCTCAATGTCCAGCAGCCCCTTTCCTGATCATTCAGACTTAGGAGGTGTTACCTGCCAGTTAAAACAGCAAGCAAGCAAGCAAGCCACCACATTTTTTTGGCTCACCATGGTAAACTTCCAATAATCCCTTTGCTCCAACAATGACAAACACCTTTGGAGAACAATTTTATCCCAGCTTTATGCTAACTGCTACTACTTTGTTCAGCTGAAACACTCTCTCCAGCCTCTTTGTTACCAGCTGCAACAGAGGATTTTCAAGCAGTTGCCTTCACACACCTTGTTATTCTCTGGAAAACCAGCCTGCTTTTAACACTCCACAGCAAATGCTCTTTCATTTCCACACGGAGAGAGTTCAACATCTCCAAGGCTCTCTTTGTCCTAACTACACCTGCTAAATCAGACTCGTTCTGCAGGTAGCTTTCAGGTCACAAAGCTGCTCAGAACTAGATTGGTCTCCATGAAGATCTCCCTGCTCAACCAGCACAGCTGTGGGAAGGTCACAAGCTGGACTGTGAGACACAAGCTCACAGCTATGGCTGGGTGCTGTAAGCAGCAGCTGCAGCTACCAGAGACACCTTACTTACGTCTGTACTCAGCTCCCAGTCGCAGCATCAGGCGGATGGGGAACACCTTGGCCCAGGGAGTCTCCCACTTCTGAATGAGGATGCCAAACAAGTACGGTGGGGTTGGCAGCACCAGGTCTTGCAGGGACTGGTACGTGGCCGCAACATACAAGAACCCTCCATGTTCTTTGCTTCCGAGGAAGCTCTGGCTGAAAAAGGAGTGTCCCAGATTGCCAACAACGTTGCCTGTGAACAAAAATGTTCATTACTTCACTGGACTGACAGCTGTAGCAAGCATTTGAAGAGTTTCTCACAAAGGAAAGCCAGAATGTACTCAACTGAAGCATTAATGGGTATTCATCACACAAGAAACAATGATCTGCTGCACATGGAGCTCGGGTTGCCTCTTCTGCAGAAGTATGGAACCACTGCAGACCACAGCCACCAAAGGCACCTCTGGTCAACCCCCCTTCAGTGACACATGTACTGAGTGACATCACCGTAGGAAATGGGTTTTGCAGGCACACACACTTCACTCCTGCCCCAGAGTTTGCAAGTGTACCAGGACAGTACAACCACAGACCTACCACCTGTCCTGGGAGTGCACAGGGAAGAGACCAGCCTCAACCATTCCTCTCATCTGCCTGCTTCAGGTAGCAGAGGCAGTGCAATGGAGGGGATGATGCATCCTGCAGTCTAGGGAAGGTGGCTCAGGCCAGAGCTGCTGCTAAGGGAAAGAACAACCCCAGGGATCAGTAAAGGTTGGGGACTGACCTGCTGGAAGGCAGCAAAGGGGAAAAGGACCTGGGGGTCCTAGTTGATGGGAGGTTAACCATGAGCTAGCAATGTGCTCTGGTGGCCAAGAGGGCCAATGCCATTCTGGGGTGTATTGGTAGGTTGTGGTTGGTAGGTTGAGAGAGTTTCTCCTGCCCCTCTATTCTGCCCTGGTGAGGCTGCATCTGGAGTACTATGTCCAGTTCAGGGCCTCTCAGTTCAAGAAGGACAGAGAAATGTTTGAGAGTCCAGCATAGAGCCACAAAGATGATGAAGGGAATGGAACATCTCTCTTACAAGGAGAGCATGAGGGAGCTGAGGCTCTTGAGCTTGGAAAAGAGGAGCCTGAGGGGTGAGCTCATTCATGTTTGTAAAGATCTAAAGAGTGAGTGCCAAGAGGATGGAGCCAGGCTCTGCTTGGTATGTCCAATGACAGGACAAGGGGCAATGGGTGGAAGCTGAGGCATAGGAAGTTCCATGGAAATGTGAGGAGGAATTTCTTCACTGTGAGGGTGACAGAACACTGGAACAGGCTGCCCAGGGGGGTTGTGGAGTCCCCCTCTCTGGAGGTGTTCAAAACCCACTTGGATCCTGTATGATCTGGTCTAGGTGATTGTGCTCCGGCAGGGGGGTTGGACTGGATGAGCTTTCGAGGTCCCTTCCAGCCCCTGACTTTCTGTGATTGTGTGAAGCAGTTCCTCCAACCTCCCTCTAGCACTACAAAAGCACCCAAAGCAAGTTTGGTTTCAATGTCTTCCAGATATCTGAGTGGTTTCCACTGCAGGAGCTGCTGCTGACAGAACAAACCTTGCAGAAGCAGCTCTGACTGAAGGAGCTGTGTTCCTGCTCAGACCACTCATGCCTGCTGGCTGCCCTTCCGCTAGGCACAGTGCTGGGTGCCTGCTCAGGCACACTGAAATCTGGGTCACTTTAAGAATTACACGAAAGAGTGTTTATTTAATTAGCACACTTCATGTAAAACACCACTGAGAGAGACACAGGGGAGAAACAGCGCTAATTTTTACTCACATTTTTACTCTTTGAAGCTCTTAATTTCAAAACATGTTCACACTGGAAGGGGTGAATGCATCTGAATGCTGATTAGATTATTGCAGCATTTAACACTGAGGCGAAGAACCATGGTGTAATTCCTTCTATCAAATGGCCACAGCAGTGTGCAAACAATGCACAGAACAGCTGACCCCAGCTCTCCAGAGGCAGATGTGAGTATTAACAGTGCTGGTTTGCTCTCAGAGAGACAACCAAGCAACTTCACGGAGTGCAGTGTGGTTGATCACAGCACTCATGAGGAACCACATGGCTTTGAGGCACTCAGGCAGACCTCCTGGGCTTCTGCAGCAAGCCCAGACTTTGCCACCTGCAGACAGAGAGGCTGCTAAGCAAGAGTTTCTTCTCTTTCTGCCTCACCTCAGGATGGGGTGTTTGTATTCGAGCTCGAGGCAGTGGTGTGCACATTTCCAAGGTGCACATCAAGGGGGGCTGTCTCCCTTTCGCACACGAGACACACACACAGCAACACCAAGTGTTCAGCAGCTAAAACCTCAGTCACAGAACTGCAGCTTTGACAGTACTTGTGATCTTCGAGTTAAGCCTTCTCTGTCTTCATGCTGCAAAACAGCCTAAGAACCATACACAAGCAGTTACAAATGCCAGAAAGACAAACACAGCAGGTACAGTTCTGGCCAGCAAGGGAAAGGTTAAGCAATGACACCATTCAAGTCTGTCTTTTACACTGAACCCCAGTGAAAGTCCCAAGCCAAGCAACCCTCCATGTGGTCAGCACTGGCGTAAGAATGACATAGCTATTCCTGCCCCATCTCAGATGTGGCCATGCTACTTCCCACCCCTCCAGACCACCACAGCACAAGCACCACTGACTATTTTTTCTTTCACATGACCTTGGGACCTCCAACTTTAAATATAGTTCCTGGCAGGTCTAAAGAAAGGCCTCTTTTATCCTGCAAACAAGCTCAGGTGCTTCCTTGCTATTCAAATCTTGTGGACCACTTAGTGGAGCTTTTCTTCCTGCTGTACTCACAAGGTGCTGCACAAACGAAGTTCTCAAGCTCTTGGCTAAAAGTTGACAAGCTTCAGCAGCCCAGGCAGCCCACAGCAGTGTGCAGCTCATTTCTAGTTTGCAGCTATCCTGAGAAAAGTGATTTGTAACCTTACAGACATGCAAGCCAGAGCTGAAACCATTGCCCCAGATCCAACTCCATGCCTCTTACGGGGGCTGCAATTCTGCAATGCTCAGCTAAGCATACTTGATGGAAAGCGGCTACTCATCAAACCAAAGCACATGATTAGCAGAGGCACATCAAACGTTGTCAGCTGCTCAGAGTCAATTGATCCTGCCCATGTGCAAATGCATTTCCCTGCCAGCCTGTGTTGTGACACCATTGCCTGCTCAGGAGTCCACCGGTAACGCACCATCGGGCATCTTGCTAGCAACTGCAAAAGCAAGGGATCAATCGTGCTCATGGAAAAGATTTTCTCTTATCTAAAATAGCTGCTGGCACCTTTCTAGCTCCACTCCACTCATTTGCTTCTGCAGTTCCCACCTCCTCTCACTAATCTCTTCTTGATTTGTACTTCCTTTCTCCCTTCCCATCTGTTCTTATCCACATAGAAGCTACCAGCAGACTCGATATTAAGATTACTTGGTGAGCTTCTCAGTTCCAACGTCATGACCATAATAATCCTTTCTAAACTTAAAATGCATGAAGTGTTTGAACTGCTAAACTGAACTGAATTCTGCACCCTTTTCTGAAGTACTTTGTGTGACGGAGGCTGGGCTGTACAATACCTCACAGTTCTGAGATGTGTGCTACTACTGCCCACTGGGATGACAAAGCAGTCAGACATTTCCAGTTGTGACCGAACCCAAGTGCTGCAACAGAAGGGGACATCTACTACTTTTTTCTGCTTCAGGAGATGAAGCTTCAAGGCTCATGCACACAGGATGCCTTACCAAGAATATTTTCAGCCAACAGAAACACGAGAAAACCCCTCAGAGTGGAATCTGCAACTCAGCTGTTCAGCATTTTGCTGCCGTAAGGCACAGCATCATAAGCCGCTCCTGGTGACACAAGCGGCTCGTGCAGTGCAAGCTCCAGAGGCTCACGACCAGGAAGAGGACAAAACAGTTGTGCTGTAACTCATCACTCAGAGGAGCATGCAAGAGCCTGTTATGTGGAGAGCATGGGAAGAATCAAGTGTTTTCCTGTCCACCTCTCTAGTGCCCTTTTCAACTCAAATCCAAGTCAAAAAGCTGCTTTGGGCTTGTCCCACAGACACTTCTGCTCTGGTCAGTCACTGACAGCCTTTTCTGACCTACCTTTGAGAGTGCTTCCAAGTCATGGCCCAACTGCTAAATTGCTATTACCAACCTGATGTGATCAAACCCAACCCACTCCAGCCTTACACGTTTTAAGCACGCCAGTGTGTTCCAGAAGCTTGTTGATAAAGGGCAGCTGCCACAAGAACCTTCCAAACAAGCCAAAAAAGCATGGAATGTAATGCATGAAGTACCAGAACTCCCTTTCCAAATGGACAATCCCAGAGAGCACAGAAAGGTGCCTTTCCTCACGTTAAGTTCCAGCATCTGACATCAAACAATTGACATTATTTAGGAAGTGCCACAGCTGTGCACAATGCACCTAAAGCAGCTCTGCAGGAGGCCGGTGCTTATTCTCTTCTCAGCTATGCAGGACTACCCTTGACTTTAAATCCTAAGCAGCTCTAACCTAGTCCTTTAAAAACCCCACACTCTTATCCACTGATGGTGACTTTCTCTTCACTCACGAGCCATGCTGGTTTGAATTCCTCTCTTAAGTATCTTCCTCTGACAAACAACCTGCTTTGCCTATCAGTTTGGCAATCCCTTCTGAACTCAAATGAAATAGTTTATACCAGAAGAGGTAAAGAAACAAAGATCTCTGCTTGTGTTTATCGCCCTCAATTCATGGTGAAGCCAGCAAGGAGCTTTTACAAAAAGCAGTGAGGTCAAATTCCCAGTGTATGCTTCATATGTTTTGCCTAATCCCAGGTCACAAAGCTGTGTGTTAGCATCCGGTCTCGGGGAAGGCACAAGTATGTGGCCTGGGGAAGTCAGTCAGCTGCATCTGTCCAACTTCATTCCACTGTCATCAGTGACAACCAAGAACCGCCAAGTACCACACACCATGCCAGCCAGCATCCTGAAAACCCAAGCATCCTGGTTCTACAGCCAAGATGCAAAGCAATATTCACCTGGGAACAATCTTGCCAGCTGGATTTTCTTCAAGAGCATAGGAGCACGCTCTTGGAAAAGCTAGACCAACCTAGTCACCACTACTCCAAGAGCCACAAGGAGACACTGAAGAGACAAAACCATGAATGGAACTTGATGGTACCATGCATCTGTGGCAGATGCCAACACTGAGAAAAGAGAGAAACAACATCCAAAGTTCTGACCACGTTCAGCATCGTTTTATGGAAGCCCATCAGCACACAATTAAGAGAGAAGGGCTGCAATGCTTCACTTACTTTCACTGTGGGCAGCAGTTACCAGCATCCACACTTTCCTCAGGCTAGTCTGTGGCAGTCTCCTAGACAATCATTCTCACACCTTCTATGACGTTTGAGTTTGTATCCATCTTTCCACATTACATTGCAGGAATGCAGATTACTGTTCAGAGTATCTGTGTGGGCCTCACAGAGCTACTCTGCATTAGCTACCATCTTATTTAACTAAAACCAGGCTGGGTTAAAAATACACAGAAGTGGGACTGGGAGAGATCCATCCTCACCTGGAGTACACCCAAACCATGGCAATCACAAAGCCATTGCGAGCAGCTGCCAGATTTGCATTCTCACTACAAAAGCAACAGTGGCATTTATTGTATTCCACCAGAGCTGATGCACTAGAGCATATTTGGCAGCTCTTTATTAACACACCCAGCTGCTTCAGAGTTCCCATTCAGATGGACAGAAGTTCTCATTTTCCCATTCACTAGACCTCCTGCCAGGCTTATAGCCAACAGACAAGGATAATCATGGGAGTACTACTACAACAGTCCAACTACTACAACCACAACAGAAATCATTAGCTTTCCATTCCAAACAAGGAAAGCAACACAGCACACAGCTCAACGACAGAGGGGCCAGAGGAAAAAGAAAGGGATGGGAACTGAACAGCAATTAATACTTCATTAACACCTTTACAACTTATCCTAACTCACAGGCATACCTGTAGTGCCAAACACCATTTTCCTCCATTGCTTCACAATTAAGAAGTCCTAACACCAGACTATAGCTCGAGGTTGAGGACCTCCCCTAACAAAACAAGGCAGGCTCAGGGTGGTGCTGTACCGGGCTGACACCTTACCAGTGCTGTAAGGACAAGCTGCAAAGCACTGAGCGCACAAACTGAACAGCCCTGCCTGCGTCGCGCAGGCCTGCGCTCTGCTGCCACTGCTTGCACACGCCAGAACCACAGCGGGCACACAGCTGACAGCCAGGGCTAGCACGGAGGACAGGCCTCAGCCTCAGAAACAAGTCATGCCCTGGGGAAAGTGGAAACACCTGGGAAGAGGCACAAGTACCTACGAGTTTGAGCTTCTGGGCTTGAACACTCAATTAATTCACACTTCAGCAAGATGAGCTGGTAAATAAATGTGACTTGTGCAAAACCTGAACTGCTAGAGAGAGGGGCTGCAATTAAACAAGCACAAGGGGAATGCTGCACTTTTCAGCTGAAAACAAACCCAAAACATCTAGGCTCACTTCAAAACAAAACCACCATCACCAGAAGTAATCCTTCTTGCCCTTCCAATAAAAACAAATCCTGGCTGGATTTAAGAAAACCTTTCTAAGGGAGATAAATAAAAAAATCCCTAGAATTTATTTCAGCCTCCTGATGGTGAGATAAAGTCAAACTAATAGATTAAACAATGAAAAACTAAACGGTGAGGCAGGGAATCCTCCTTCACTCTGGGTGTTCACCTAACGGCCAGGAGGTGCAGTACCCCTGCAGTCAACACTGTGGAAGCTTGGCTCCATCTACAACAGCATGGAAACTCCTAACCACTTCCAAGGGATTACAGCCCCTACAGCACCACATCCTGTCTCTCTGCCTGTGTAAGGCTTAGAACACCTAGAGCTGCAGATATGTTAATGTATCCTTCCCAAACGTGCTTGATGTGGAAAGAAAACAAGGATGGACACTGAGAGCACCTTGCAAAACGCCCTGGCAAGTCATCAAGGTGCCAGGTTCTACAAAAGCCTCAGTGCAGCTTGGCACTGCAGAGCAGCTCAAGGTATCCATCTACTTCCACGTGTCTGAAATACTACAAAGAGCAAATCCTACCAAGAGAGCATTGCACAGTGGAATTCTTACCAGCAACATTTGGTTTCTGCCTAAGGACTGCACAACAGAAAGCAGATCTTTGCACAGTGCAATTGTAGGGCATCAAATTACTACCACTAAAGCACCAAAAAAAGAATCCCAAATCCATTATGTAAGAGTTATAAATTATGTATTTCTGCAGTGTAATTATACAGACCTTCATGGCACTGTACACACCAAACTGAGTCTGTAGCTGCAACGTGCAGACACACACACAGAGGTGTTTTCTCCTGCCTATCTCCCTCTGAACAACACCATAAGAAGAGGAAGCATTCCAAATGAAGTGAGGTCCTGGAAAGGTGAGGTTTCTTCCAGTGCACATGAGATCCATTCTGGCATCTGATAATGGCACATTTTGAAGCTGGCAGCCTCTCTGGACAAGCTGACCTTTGTTGTACTAAGACATTTTAGGAAACAAAGATCTTCTTCATTATTTTATTAAAGCATTGGACTCAGACACTCCGAAGGCACTGCAAATGATATGCAGAACCTTTTGTAAATGTGTTTTCAGGACATAACCTTAATGCAATCCAACCTGAGCTCTGGAAAAGTAGCTGATCAGTGGAACTGATTATCTGCATTTTTCCTTATGTGCTGTTTTTGAATTCTAAAGCTCCAACAACAGCTAAAGATGGAGGCAAATCTAAACTGTGTAGAGGTTTACAGGATACGATCTTGCAGCTGAGCTGCTAACATGCAAAATTCAGGTATCATCTCTGCAATGCCCCACAACGGATTCCAGGCACAGAGACATGTCTTTGATGTAAATGTGATCTCCACAATGTGGCAAGAGACACATACTCCATGGAAATCTCCTCCTGCTGCTTAACAGACTATGCATGAGGATTCTCAACCTTCATTTTCTGTGTCTTTAAAAAGTTACCCTGATCTCAAGCCGCACAAAAATAAATCAATTATTGGAAGCGCTGTCATTAGCATAACCATGAGCCCTGCTAAGTATCCTGCTGCACTCACTGCCCAATTAAATCCAGGACTAATTTCAGGTGTATTTGCTGCATTCAAATTTTTAACCTAACACCCAGCAGAAGCAGCTAGAGTGGACATTCAGCAATGGCTGCTGAGCATAAGGATGTAGTGGACAGAGTCTTCCTGCTCCACTGTTATAGTGGGCTTCATGGCCTCATTGCTCAGACTTCTTTGCTCTGTTGGCACCCAAATGAAGGTTGGAAGATCTTTGGAGCAGCATCCCATGTCACCAGCACTGCATTAGGACTTCTGTTTAGTGAGATAAAAGTAACACTGGATACTAAGAGCCCATAACAATTCAGCTTTGATCCTTATTGTCTTATACAAAAGTGGGCATTTGCTAAAGGACCACAATGTGAGTAAGCTGAGCTGGTACCATCATCTGTTTAAATCATTTTTAACAGAGCATTCCTACCTGCTAAGGCATCCCGGTAGAGTTGCACAAAATGGTTAAAGACATCCTTAGGCAAGCACTTCTCATCAGGCAAACATTGCAAGAGGATGACTATTTCTGACTGTCCCACGGCATGCATGCCTTTGGTGGTGAAACACCAGCACTTCCTGTTCACATCTGCAGGGAGGAAGACACGTATCAGGAGATCAGCATCTCATGGAATACAACTCAGTTTCAGGAGAGGAGGACCTGATGGTCAGTTTCACAGCATGGCTTCTGTGGTACCTGCCATGCAGACACATTAGTTTCTACAGCTGCTACCCTGCAAGCAAGCACATCACCCAAAACAAAAGCAACTCAATTCCCAGTACAGAGCTAAAGCTGAGCCAGAGTGCTCCAGCTCCCAGTCAGATCTTGAGATTAACAGCACAGACTCTGAGCATTTTCTGTACCCAAACTAAAGGACAGGAATTAAAGGGGAATGAAGAAAGCTAGGGAAAGGCCAGGTTGTTGGCTGTGTGTGTGGGGATCCTGACCCAGGTTCAGACAGTGATCTCTCTCAAGATGGACAGCTGGGTGTCAGGTGCTTTCAGGAAGTGTCACCATATTGTTCTGCTTCACATGACCATTAGTGATTGACACATGCTCTAAGCTTGACAACTCCTTTGCTGAGAATACTAAGCTGCTGGAATAAAATCTTTCATCTTAAGGAGTACAAATACATGCATACTAATGACATTGTTCTATACATGTGAAAAACTGCACTGTTATCTAACCAGTTGCTCCAAAATAGCATAAAGGGACAGAAGAGATGCACAGTGGTGGGACAGAACCTGTGTTGCTACCATGGGATCCCCATCTGCTTTTCCCAGAATGGGATGACAAGGGAAGGAGCTAAGCAACCAAAGGAAGAACAATAATAAAGCACCTTGGAGAGATGCTGATCTCCAAACCTGAGACTGCAGGCTCTATCAGTCTACATTTTCTACACAAAATTATCTGTAGTGATGTCTTAAATGACTGCAAAGAGCCTCTTGTAGTTTAATGCAATACGGCTAAGTGCAAAGTTTTCATTCCATGCAGAGAGATTATCCTACCAAATACAGCTGCTGCTGTTCCTACACATACACAGAGATAACACTTCCCCTCTCACATCCCAAGTATTATTTAATAATAAAAAACTTACAATTTACTATTTTTACCATGGACAGCAAATTAGCATTTAAAACAAATACAAGAGGGTCAGGGCCACCATCCTCCAGCTGCTGCATGACAGAGATCTGAGAAGGTCTCTCTTCTACAGCATAATCTACAAAAGAAACAAACACACACTGGAGTCCTTAATTCACTGGTACAGTACTCTACATTATACTCAAATAATCCCAATTCTGATGCTTTTTGTTTCTTCTGACCTTTAAAAAAAAAAAAGTTATTTAAGTATTGCCAGTTTTGTTTCCTAGACTATTTTCATTCCTGACTAGCACTGATGTGCATAACCTCTGTACATCCTTTAGAGAAGTGCAACTTGTTGCATAAATCACTTTTTTTTTTTTCCAGTATCAACTGAAAGAAAATGGAAATTGAATTGAGAAATCTCTCATGCTTTCAGCTGAAATCCAAAATAACAAAGAAGTTACCAGTTGTTGTTTGCATCACAGCAAAGCACAAGAGCATCAGTACTGGACTACAAACACCAATACATGGCCTGCCCCGTGTCACAGATCTTACACTTTCCATGTGGTGTCTACAAGGAAGATAAAGAGGAGCACACAATATCAACCAACCTTAGGAAGTCTAAGGCCGCTGTACAATGGATCTCAACATGAAACCTCCTAGATGCCTGCAGAGTCCCTCTATGACCAGATCCAGATGACTAGCAAATTAACATTCTTCACCCACAATCTACTCTGTATTTAACTGATGAAAACAGAGTTTGAAAACAATGCATTATCCTTCCCCCTCCATATTATCTAGGAAGTTAAGCAAATTGGCTTCCTAGGAAATAAAGGGGTTTGGAGGTCTTTTTAACTAGAACATCAGAAATAAAATGCTATGAAGAAAATCTGGTGTGTGACAGACAGCACATGAAACATCACCAGCACAGAGAACATGGTGCCTGTGAGGTTCTCCATGTAAGAGCTGAGCAGTGCACTGGAGTTACAGGAACAGCAACACAGGATGGGGCAGGTGTGCTTTAAAATTAGCAGTGCTCACAGTTTGGGTTTGCCTGCATAACCTGCATAAAAGGTTACTTCCATACATTAGGAAGTATGGAAGTTACTTCCATACATACTTCCTTAACATTAGGAATGCTCTCTTTCAGCAAAATACAAATAAAGGAAAGAAAGATGACAGCATAAATTACTCCCAGCAGTGTGTTAAAGAATGTCAGGGATCTGACTGTGGAGAGCAGCTGCCAGATAAACACTGACAGTTGCTTAAAGTAGGGTTTCATTGTCTGACTTCTCTGGAATGGGACATCACAACCACTAAAAGCTTCACTGTGGGTCACCACATGCAACAGTGCTGTTGAACACAGTGCTTGGGGATGCCTCACACTGGGCAGGTGTTCCAAGAGAATTTCAGAAGGAAAACATGAATATTCATGAGGCTAATTAAAATGTCTCTCAGTGTGAAACACTCCCCACAGTCCAGTTAGTGGAGCAATCAGCAGGTATTTCTGGACCAAAGGTACATTTTCTTTTTGCTCTGTGCTTTACTTCTTACAGTGATTACACTGCAAGATGAGGTTCTTCCTGGATGCTAATAAGGATCGAGGGTGTGAATGTGTATCACAACATTTGGCCACAAGGAATTCCTGGAAATTTCTACAAGCATTCAGCATCTTGTCAGCACCTTAAACTACACACAGTAAATATTAGGTTAACTGTAACTGGTGAGTATAAAAGCTAGCTGCCAAATGATGTCCTCACCTCCTTTTACTCCAGTGGAGATGAGAATTGGAGGAAGACCATCTTCAGGAATTAGATTCATTGCACTGCCAACAGGACTGCCAACCTGAGTTATGTTTCCCGGGAACACAGACATGTTATCAGTCTAGGAGAAGCAAACAGGAGAGGTCAGAATTACAAAACAGCAATGATAAAAATGCAGGAGTTGGCTGAGCAGTTTACTAGGGGTAGGCGATGAGCCTGTGTCTGCAGGACAACCAGAAGCACCAAGTAATTTGGCTCTTTAAGAGCAGATGACTGTGATGACTCCTGTGTGTGAAGAGCTGGATCAGACAGGGACTGCATTGTGCTGGTTTGAGGCT
>VWYK01045187.1:4373-17327 GCA_013399775.1 Semnornis frantzii | reverse complement strand
GTATTCCTGGAGTTGAAGTATTTTACATCACCGGAACATAAACAAATAAAATAACTTGAGACATAGACCAGCTAGCACTGGATAAAGAGTCCAAAGAAACTGTTCCTGGCATTTCAGACTTCAGACTTGAAGCTTGATGTACAAAGATTACCCTGAAGAAGGGCGCTCAAACCAAAGACACGGAGAACACTCAGGAGGTCTTCCTCATAAGACTACTTGGATCGATTTTACAGTGCTAATGGGGACTAACGGAGGTTGATTTCTAAGAGGAGGTACTAGGCATTTTGCAAAGTCAAGAGCTTTTTACTGTGAAAGGATTTGCATTTTTAAAATAAAATGTCAGGCTTTGGGTTTCCAAAGACTGTTTCACACGTGTTAAAGGTCAGTGGAAAAAATGAGAGCTCTTAGAAATGACCAGAGGTAACTCTAGTTTGTCAAAAGGAAGAGCGGTGAGATGGAACATGATGAGATAGCCATGTATTTATGTACCCGTTGGAAGTTTGCCTCAGAAGACAGAGGCATTGCGTGTAATCTTTCTAATCAACATTACTGAAGTACAGATGTGTGTTCCCAGTTTTATATTTACAGAATTATTTTTTGTCATGTTATTCTGGAATAAAAAGTATCAATGTTTTGTATTAACCTTGACCTAAAGGGGACCGTATATTTTTTTCTTAAAGTGATAAGCAACTTACAGGAACAGTCTATAAAGGGCAAACAGTTAAAAACTAACAAAAAAGTTCTAATTGCCTACAACTCAAAGATTCAAACTGATTAAAAAATGAATTTACAGAACAATTAAGCTGGATGCTTCCTAAGTACTAAACCCATTACACTGAATTAACAGATTATTGAATATAGAAAAATTATGGGATTTGTCATTCTTGGAATAAAATATTTATTTTTATAATTAGTTCCATTAAGGTACACAGATTAAGTCTGTTAGATTTGCAACTCTCAATCTTCTTCCTTTACTGTAAAATATTTATTAATGTAGTTTAAATATTTTAAAATATTAAAATACAGGATGATGCTTAAAAGCTAGCAAGTAAAAGCTCTATAAACTATGTCTGTATTTCTGAATAGCCATGTAACTCCAGATAACACTGCATTACAGAATATGATACTGAAGTAAAAGAACTCTTATGCTATCTGTTTCTTAGCGTCCTAACATAAGTGCTTCCAGAAGAGTGTTTATTACTTTTACTATTACAAAACAAGCCCACAGATTATATGTTAAAATTATGCTAGTATTAAAAATTAACTGAGAATAAAGGTTAAAGTAATAAACACACTTTCTCATAACATTCAATCACTGGAAACATTAAGAATATAAACACAGGCCAAAACCATTATATCCACTCATCTTTTGAAAGGCTGAGCTGGTTGCAAGCAGAAGCAGTAATCAACCAAAATTCAAAGCTCAAAATAACAATTAAACTGATAAGACACTTATCCACAAAAATACAGACTGCTACTCTTATTTGTATTGCATCTGTAGATCAAGAGCAGTTTTGTCAACGTATCTTGTGGGGTGTGCTCCTGCTTGGTGGCAGTAATGCTAGTAGTTCTGACTCCTGGCTTGCACACAATCTGAGTTGTGCTGTTAAATGTTGCAGTCAAATAATTTTGTTTGGAGGCCTAGAGAACTTAATTCTAAGTTCTGTAAGGGTCAGATGTAAATTTAGGCACAGGCATAGGCAGCTTAACAAATCGAAGCTCCATCAATCCTTTACACTTTTTGTTCTACAATATTTGGTCCATGTATGATGATTTAGGATACATGCTGCATTTTAATAACTTGTTTAATAAAGACTTAGAATGGTCAAAGTAAGACTATATGCCTGGCTCCAACAAAGTCATCATGTTGTCTTGGCCAAATGTCCTATAAACACTGATTTACAAATGAAAACCAATAATCTTGAAGGCAGTGCCACAGTATATTGGTAAAAGATTACCAGTATAGTTAACAGTGAACTGAGTTAAACCTGGCTGTCATCTGGTCACAAGTGGTGTTCTCCAGAATTCACTACTGAGGCCTGTTCTCTGTGATACCTTTATTAGCAATCTGGACAAGGGGGTTGAGTGCACCCTCACTAAGCTTGCCTATGATACCAAGCGGGGTGAGTGTGTTGATCTGCTAGACAGTAGGGAAGATTTGCAGTGGCATCGAGACAGGTCAGGCTGATGCGTCAAGGGTAATTGCATGAGGTTCAACAAGGCAAATTGTTTCAGGTCCTGCTCTTCTGTTCAAACAACTCTGTAGTAAACTACAGACTTCGGAATGTGTGGTTAAAAAGCTGCAACTTGTAAATGGACCTGGGACTATTGTTTGATAGTTGACTAAAGTACAAGTCAGTGATGTGGCCAAGTGGCCAAGAAGGCCAACGGTATTCTGGCTTGTATTAGAAACAAGCAGAAACAGGGGGGTGACCATGGCCCTCTACTCATCCCTGGTGAGATCGCACCTTGAACATTGTGTTCAGTTCTAGGTCACCCACTATAGGAAGGGCATTTTGGTGTTGGAGCGTGTCCAGAGAGAGGAAACAAGGCTTGTGAATGGTCTAGAGCACATGACCTATGACGAATGTTTGAGGGAGCTGAGCTTGTTCAGTCTGGAGAATAGAAGGCTAAAGGGAAACCTTACTTCTCTCTACAACTGCCTGAAAGGAGGTTGAAGAGAGGAAGCAGACAAAGTCTTCTCTCTAGTGGTAGGCGACAGGACTAGAGGAAATGGATACAAGGTGTGCCTGGGGAGGTTTTGACTGGATATTAGGAAATATTTCTTCAATGAAAGGGTTAACAACTGTTGTAATGGTCTCCCCAGCGTAGTGGTGAAGTCACCATCCCTGGGGATGTTAGATGGTGTGTGGACTTGAATGTTTGTGTTTAGTGTTGACCCATCAGTGCTGGGTCAAATATTGAACTAGATCATCTTGAAGGTCTTTCCAACCAAATATGTCATTCTGCAACTACTAAATAACTATGCCTTCAAGGAAAGCAGAGAGGAAAACAAAATTTGCAAGAAACTCATTATTGCCCCTGCCATAAATTTATCAACATATGTTCACAGTAAGTATACGAAGGTATATGAGTAGGTTTCAAAGTAGTATGAAGTTAGTCCTGCTTTCAGTGCAAACCTGTGAAGAAAATTTCAGTGCTAGGAGAAAAGTCTTAAACAGATGTATGATATAACCGAAATGTGTTCTATGACTCAGATACCTTTGCCTTCACATCTTCATGGGTCATGCTCTTTTGTGCATGAGAAGCACTCAGCTCTCTCTGTGGCATCAGCTTCTGCTTGTTTACTCAGTCATGTTCTGCAGCTGGTGAGAAGGAAGTGCTGGGGAGAGAGGTGTTGGATGTGGTATGAGGGATATGCTGCCCTGTGGCTGTTGTCTTTCCAGCAGAGACTCATTCCCCACCTGCCTCCAGAGGGAGCAGCTTCTGCCATCTGCACCTCTGTGACTTCAGCTAGGCGAAACCCCACAAATGAGCATGGTCTTCTGTTTCACAATGAAAATTCAGACTTCACAGAAAGTTTCTCACCTTGATTGCCTAATGCCTAATGGATAAAGCCCTAAAGTACATACTGCAGGGAACCAGTTCTCAGCAGCAGGCAAGGACAAACTCAAGGCTGATGCAAACATGACCACCCATAAGACCTTGAGAGGGCTTCAAAAAAAGTAGTAATAAGCATTCTATCAATTTTAACTTGTATGCATTCTTTGTAAATCTGTCATGCTTAAGTGACATCTTCTGCAATATGTAACACAAAATAAAGGCAGAAAACTAATTGTTTCACTGAAAGCTTGAAAATCTCATACAGTCATTCACCTCTAGTGTTGAGAGTCTGCAAGAAGTGGAAAAAAAAGCACGATGCGTGTGATGAAGCTGTCTCTCAGGCTGGGACTCTGGGCTAGATGGTGAGAGATGGTGAATTAAAAACTTACATGAAAAATTTAGCAGCTGCATAACTATCTGAATGCTTAATGGCCTATATTAAAAAAATCTTCTAAAATTAACAAAGAAAAATAACAGAGTTCATTTTTCAGGAAGTGTAGTAATTAAAAATATCTAAATGTCACTTCAGTCCACACTATACTGAAATCAGTTTTAACCATTTTAATGCACTGATTCATGGCAGTGACACAGTTATTGCGTCAGCAAGGCTTCACTTATTTTGCTATGAGTGTGGCATAAAATATTTGAAAGTAAATTGATTTGAGGTTGGTTTTGCTTTATTTTGGTTTTGAAGGAGAAAACCTTATTTATACATAAACAGTAACTAAAACAACTTCACACATTATTTTTTCTTAAAGTAAATTTAGAATATTTTAAAATCAAAAACAGTTTTCAGAATATTGGGGCACACAAGTTAAGGCAAGATTCTATGGCATTGAACTGTTGGAGCGGGTTCAGAGGAGACCACCAAGATGCTCAGAGGGCTGTAGCAGCTCTGCTATAAGGACAGGCTATGAGAGTTGGGGCTTTTCAGCCTGGAGAAGAGAAGGTTTTGAGGAGACTTTATAGTAGCCTTCCAGTATCTGAAGGGGGCTACAGGAAGGGTGGGGGGGACTATTTACAAGGTCTTGCAATTCCAGAACAAGGGACGATGGGTTTAAACTGGATATTAGGAGGAAGTTCTTTCCAGTGAGGGTGGTGAGACACTGGCACAGGTTGCCCAGGCAGGTTGTGGTTGCTCCCTCCCTGGAGGTGTTCGAGGCCAGGTTGGATGAGGCCTTGAGTGACCTGTTCTATTGGGAGGTGTCCCTGCCTATGGCAGGGAGTTGGAACTAGATGAGCCTTGAGGTCCATTCCAACCTTACCATTCTCTGATTCTATGTTCTTTGGATTCCTTTGTGGTCAATTCCTACAGAAAAAAATCAGTGAGATATCTGAGATTGTCTTTCTGCAAAAGACACAGAAATTGTTCCTACTAGTCTTCTACATGTCTGATTTAGATGACTGAATAGGGAACTAATTGCCTTACTTGCCTAAACATCTAACTATTATATTAGAGATGGCTGAAGGTCTCTGTGCTGGCTGTCAGTCCAGAGCTGTGTTGGTCTTCCACATATCCTGCATTATATCTGCCACCAGCATAAGGTTGTCCCATACAAACTGAGTTCTAGCTGTCTAGGTTTAGGCAACTGAAGCAAGTTCATAAGGGTGACAACCAGAGCAACGAGCCTTCTAATCATCTCTGCTACGGAGTGCTACTTGGTAACTTGCAAATAATGATTCTGAGCATTACTATAGGTTCTTGTTCACTTAAATAAATCTATGAAAATAAAATCTAATTGGTTTCTCATTTGATTTCTTCTTTACAATGGATTTGGTAAAATTGGGGCCTAAATATTTTTCCCCTGTTGCACAGAGGAGGTAAATGTAGATTGCAGAAGTCAAGTAACTTGTCCTGTCCCAGATTGAGGAGTTCTGCTTCGTAACTTTCAAACCAGTGCCAGACATCTCAGGCACTCTCTTTTGTAATTGTGAAGTAATTCAACATGCCATTTTATTTATGAGACTGTTGTAGAGGTACTTTATATATATATATGTATTTTTTTATTATGGCCATTATACATGGTGAATGGTGAAATGAGGATGTGTCTTCCTTGAAAGTGGAAATCTATCTACATTGTCGATCAGTATATAACACAAGAGATTTTTGCTACCATCAAGGAATGATCTGAAAAGTCTGGGTCAATTCTCCCAGCTATTCTAGCCAACAGTATGAAGAAAGAACATCTATCTAGTTGTGTGAGATGTAATGAAATAGAAAACATACAGCAGCTTGTCAATGTACTGAGTCATTGTTAATATAATTTTCCACAACAATGTTTTTTTTCTGTTTTCATCTCTGCCCCTTTCGGACACCACGCATTCATTTAAAAGATGTCCTCTCAAAAACCTTCCAGCCCAAAGCTTCCTCTCTGACATTCCTCACAAGTCCCTGCACTCTCAGAAGTCACAGAAGGTCAAGTACTTGTGCCCCATTGCTTTTAATCCTACAAAGGAGGAGTAGAGCTAGAAGGCTCTTAGAAGCTTTGTCACAGATCATCCTTGAGGGCACTTGTGCACAGTCATGAACCAGTGTGAAAGGTCTGGAAAACACAGACCTCCGACTTCTGCTTGACAAAAGTAAATTTCAAAGAAGATGTAAAATCAGTAAGATAGAGACGTTTATCCTGGGATGAGCATTCCAGGTCTAGATTGATCAAATGTGCTTGTGAGGCTTTTGCTGATTTACTAGAGATAAGTGTCCTATTCCAGTCATTCTTTGTGTCGGTACCTCTGTGCAAAAGCAGTAAATCCTCCTTATCTATCTGTCTATAATTTACTTGTGGGTGAGATGACTGTCTTGCAGTTTCAGTTCTAGCATGTCATTTAAACTACGTGATGTGTAAACTTGGACAAACAAGTAGACTTCCGGTTCAATCTGAACTGCTTTCTTTGCTCTACTTCAGAAACTCTTTTATCCCAAATTGTCTCAGGGCTTTTGTCTAAGCCCTTTACTATTAAGTTTTCAGTTCAATGTGGGGTTTTGATCCCAGTTCCATATTTAAATTTAAGTCTTAGATGTCATTCAGCCTCAATCTCATCTTTCCTGTCTGTAAAATAGGAATAACAATGTTTTATTTCTACAGGCAAAATACTTTGAAGGATTGCAGATTGTCCATCACCATCTGCCCTATTTTCAGTAAGGACCTTCCCACAAAAGATGGGGCTGCCCACAGCATTAGCCTTAGGGAATATATATTAAAACAAGCTACAGGGATATCATTCTTGAACGCAGGCATAGGAAACTAAGTCTAGCAGGTCAGAACTTATACCCCATTTTACTTGCTATCCCACATAAAGAGAAGGTTGATTTTCCAGAGCACAATAGTATTCCCACCCTATTAGGGGACCTGTCCCAAATACCACACCTGTTGCTGCTTCTGAAGGGCTTTGCTGAATATAAGAATGAGGTTGTGTGGCTAGAGCATTCACTAATTCACAGATTCATACATTGCATTGGGTTGGAAAGGACCCTCAAAGGTCATCTTATCTATTCTCCATGCTGTGAGAAGCGACAACTCCAACTAGATCAGGCTGCCCAGGGACACATCAAGTCTGATCTTGAATTCACAAGAAATTAGTAAAAAAAGCTATTGACGAATGTGGAAAAATTTCCCTTTACCAAGAGCTTGCTGTGTTTAGTGCAGTGCAACTGCATATGATAGCTTGTTAGAAACCCACTGTCCTCCATTTTACCTGATTTTCATGCCTGGACTTTTCCCACACATATGAATATGCAGGATAAATATTTTATCACACTTTATCATAATGTCCAGTTCTTTGAAAACAGGAAAATATTTGAGGTAGCAAAAGGGCTAGGGACAAATTTGGCCAATAGTTTTGCGTAAACCCACTAATTCTGGAAACACCATGCAAAACCAGATTAAATGGCAGGAACCATTGTCAGTGCAAATGTTGGTAAGTTCCTTTGATCAGTCACTACAGTAAATCCAGAAGCGGTTAACTTCCTTCTGATTGCAGTAATTTCAGAGAGGCATATGTTTCTTCCCTTCTCCTTATGACACCTGTCTTCTCCAGAAAATGGAACAAAAAGGGTTTGATATACTTCATTTCTTAGCGTGGGAACAGCTGGTTATCAGTTGTGCACCCAGCGTCAGGAATTGGTACTTGCTATTTCTAGTAGTGATGCTCACATCAAACAGTGGCCTCAGAAAACCTTACATTTAGCAGTTTAATACTCTGCCTATATATTTAAATGAGTATGACCTATTAAAATGTACTAATCTGATTATAATGAGGCCAATCCAGTGCTATGATCCTACACTTAATTTATGGATGTACAGATAGTTTATTTATTTATTTTTAGCATATTGGAGACATTTTCCTCTCTGTTAACAAATATTGATTGATCTTAATTTAGTTGCTGTATTTTGTCATGTTTTAGTTTGAACTCTGTTCTAATAGGATGAAGTTTTTCCCTTTTTTTTTTTTTCAAACATGGTAATCTGTGTGGTTGAAATCAGCAATAGGGAATTTCTGTGTGTCACATTTAATAGTTCAAATGAAAAATAATTGAATACTTTGCAGCTCAAAGTGGTTTATCACCATGGGTATTGCGGTATTTAGAGTTACTTAGTTTGACCATGTTAAAGCAAGAATGGATTGTTCAGTTGTGAAGCATATTATTTGTGGTCTATTTAGTCTGCTGTTTCTTCCAGAGAAAAATCCTCTTTATTTGGAGTAGAAAGCTCAAACCAAAATGTGTAGGGATGGTAAAAGCTTGCCATAATAAATCCTTTCCTAAGGTGAAAACATTACTATTTTGAAAAACAAGACAATTTGGGAGCCTGTCTACACTTACTGGTTCCAAGCAAAAGTGGCATTTACTACCATCTTAGTTGTTAAATATTTTACAACTCAGCCTTCTATCTTTTTGTTGTTGCTGTTGCCAATCTTCTGTAATCAACGTCATGAAATTGATCACTGAACTGAGTATTTTATTATCCTGATGGTAATAAGCTTTCAGATCACCATCCAGTTTTTCAGTTTATTTCCTAGAGCACACCATTCCCTGTGAAGGTTCGTTAATGCCACATAACAAGCCCATGGCTTCGAAGGCAACATTCTGTAATCTCTACTTAACAATTATTTGAATATTCATCACCATCCTAACCAGTGTCTAAACCCTCATCTTTAAAAAAGCATCTCGTCCATCAACTGATAACTGTGAAAACTGATGTCTTTTGCACTGTGAGGTCACAGGTTTGAGAAACAGTTCATTGAAAAAGCAGTAAAGATGCCTAATCCATTTTCTAGTCCTGTAACAATCAGATTAAAATTCAAACATACTAAACCCTAGCTTCCCACATGCAGGTAAGCACACAAACACCTAACAACATCAATGTAACCAGCTGATTAGAAGCTGCTTTTATTTCTTTTATTACCAGTTTTGCTCAGTTTTAACCCTGAGATCTGCTTTAAAGGGAAGTGTCTGCATACTGCCTTCCTTTTGTCTCAACCAGAGGGTTTAATAGCTAAAGTAACTGAAAAGGACTAACACCAGAAAGGCTTTGGTTACCAGAGTAACCGTAAAAACAGACCCCAGTCTCCATGGCAAAGAGAAAAGCTATTTGCTGCAGCCTTTTCAGACCTTGAACAGACACTGACAGTTTTCCTATAATCAGTGCAGATTATTTGTAGGAACTAACTATATTATAATGTTAACTATAGGAGGCCTTTGAAAATATGCAGTGCAAAACCAGAGGAAAATATATGGGTTTTTTGGCTGTGTTAGGTGTGACTCTATCATACATTTAGAAATGATAACATAAATCAATCTAACATTGTATTCCAAGGAAACCACATCCTTGTTAAGGTTTCCCCCTTCCTTGTTTTTATTTTACTTTTCTCTTGGAAACCTGTCTTTTGGGGTGTTTAAATACCTAATATCCTAGTGAAAAAGTTCTTAAAGTAAATGATTATGCTACAGTTTTACTGAAAGCTGCCTTCTATATGTTTTTTCCAAATACTATACATCAGTGATACTCTATTTTATCTGAATTACTTGGTAGCTGATTCATCCTGGCGTCTCCTTCAGGATACGTTCAAGTTGCACAATATATATATTTTAAAAGATCTCTGTAATTCATGGGTCTACAAATCCCGCAATACAATTACCTAAATTACCAGTGCACATTGTAAGTGCTCCTTGTGGCTAATCATTCTATCCTCAGTGAATTGCATGACTTGCCAGGGGCTTATTCTCTGTAATAGCACTGTTCAGACTCTGTTCTCCAAACCAATGTCCGTGAGCAGAGTCATTAATTCCAATATGAGTTATGATGAAACTTAAGTCCTTGCCGTTTTTAACTATATCTATTTAAATAGATAATGATTGCATTGCCGACAGATATGCTGCACCCTATTTCCCAGGTAGATTAGTTTCAAAAGAAACATTTTAAGTGAGCACTCATTCTGCATTTTAATGAGCAAGCTGAAAAACACAGTGAATGGAGAAGGCAAATATTTAGAAGAATTGCTAATGTTAAAGTGTAGATATATGTATCTAACATAATGCCAAAAACATTCAGAAGGAAGTGAGGTGTGGGAGTAGTAGGGGGCATTCTTAAAAAATTATGTTGACCTAATCTACTCTAACTATTATTAATAACATAAAATTTAAATTCATGTTTTAAAAGACACAGGTAAAATATGGAGTATGCGTAGCATATGTAGCTATAGGAACTTGTTTAAATATTCCAAATATTCATTAAATTAAATTGAAATACACAGAACATGGGAAAAAAAACCCTAGAAAAGTCAACATATCTCCTTCAAACCACTTCATAAACTAGCCAAAAATTGTAGTTCAAATATGAATTCAAATATGAAATTATTCTTTTGTTTGAAATAAATAAAAATATCTGTTAAATATATTAATGTTATTTTTCACTGTCTGTATTTGTGTTGCTGAGAAGCAAAGAATTGTCTAAATAATAAAATGAAAATTATTGCCAGATACCTGTAGTGTTAGATGGAAAGAAAGCTTTTATCTCCTTATATGAAGCTTCTGCTTTAAAGGAAACTGAGGCAAAGATTGTTTTGCCCAAAGCCATAGAAGGAAATAGCACACTATTATGTGTGCTCATATGGCAGGGCCTAGGATATCATTCCTCACCTTTCCCGTAAAAAAGTTGTATTTTTTCTGTTTTCCCTTTTGATGCTGAAATTAAAGGCACATGGCTCTATGAGATCAGGAAGACTAATTTCTGGAAATAAGTGGAGGAAGATTAGTGTTGTAAGTGTTGGACTGCTTCTCCCTGGAATCAGGATGTATATTTTTAATCAGAAGCAGTTTCATGCAAAAGAAAGAAGAAGGAAAGAAACCCTCAAAACCCCAAAGCATTGTCATAGTAAAACTGACTAATGTCAGTTGACTCTTTCATGGAAAACTATTATCAAGTATGGTTAAGACAGAAACAGATTCAGAAGGCTTAAAATCAGAAAAGTCTAAAATGGCAGATAAATGTACTTGGATTGGACAGTAATAGGAGAAAGAGCATTAAGGAAAAGTCCTCAGAACAGGCAAAAATCATGATGCTACCACTCTGGACCATGAAAAGACACCTGCTCTTGCACTGGCTCCCACAAAACCTCCTGGCTGTTCTAGATTGTTGCCTCTCCGTAGTGCCAAATCTTTTAGAGCTCTTCTGAAGTTCACAAATAATAGTCCCTGATCCAGGCTGTTAGAACAATCTCAAGGCATCTGATCTTCAAGTCCCTCTTCAGACAAACTATAGCCAGAGAGATCCGATGCACCCAGGAGAACGAACAGTCAACAAGGTAGGCTAGTTTTGCTGTGGGAGAAAGGTAAAGCAGACATTCAAAATAAAGTTTCCTACAATTCAACTAACTGTGTGGAGTATGAGGTTATTGGCTGCTCTGAAGTCTTTCTTTTCTCTTCTGCCTCCTTTGTCCTGAACATGAGCCAGCAGTGTGCCCAGGTGGCCAGGAGAGCCAATGGCATCCTGGCCTGCATCAGGAACAGTGTGGCCAGTAGGACAAGGGAGGTTATTCTTCCCCTGTACTCACCACTACTCAGGCCACACCTTGAGTACTGTGTCCAGTTCTGAGCCCCTCAATTTAAGAAAGACATCAAGGTGGTTGAACATGTCCAGAGAAGGGCAACAAGGCTGGTGAGGGACCTGGAGCACAGCCCTGTGAGGAGGGGCTGAGGGAGCTGGAGTTGTTCAGACTGCAGAAGAGGAGGCTCAGGGGAGACCTCATTGCTGTCTATAACTACCTGAAAGGAGGTTATAGGCAGGTGGAGGTTGGTCTCTTCTCCCAGGCACCCAGCGTCAGAACAAGGGGACGCAGTCTCAAACTGCACCAGGGCACGTTTAGGCTTGATATTAGGAAGAAGTTCTTCATAGAGTGATTGCCCATTGGAATGGGCTGCCCGGGGAGGTAATGGAGTCACCATCCCTGGGGATGTTTAAAAGGAGGCTGGATGAGGCACTTGGTGACATGGTTTAGTTAATCAGAAGGGTTATGTGATAGTTTGGACTTGATGATCTCAGAGGTCTTTTCCAATCTGGTTAATTCTGTGATTCTGTGATTCTGATGTGGATTTGAATTTCAGGGAATCTCAGAAAGTTTTGAGGGACTCTGTGCCAAGTCTCAAGACAAGTGAAGCAGAACATCACCTTTCATTTTACTAGAGGAGACTTCTTGCTGTCCTGGTTCACGCAGTGTTTCCTAGCATATAGGAAAATTTCTTCTGTCTGGTAAGGTAAAATTAAAAAACTTTTGACCCAAGCTAGTATTTTAGTGTTGCCCTCCAGAACACCAGATAGCCTGTTCTACATGGATTATGCCATTTTTTTTCTGTGTTACATGCTGAAATATATCTCTTAAAAATAAAAGATGTAAATGTAAAACCAAGTCCATAATAGATAAAATATAGTGTTGAATTCTAAGTATAATGGTGAACACTCCTGATGCCCCTTATATACTTAAAATTGCCATTCAGTTGCGTTGAATGTAATTCATGCTATTTTTCCAAAGTATAATCCCATAAGGGTTTTGACCAAACAAAAATGCTCTAATAACTGCAAATGGTTCAAATATTCTGTCCAGTGAGTTGAAGTTAAGTGATAAAAGTTTCCATGTTAAAGGAAATAATAAGTGGAATTTCACACATATTATAGTAATCGTGAAGCATCCAATTTACATAGAAATAATGTAAAAGAATTCTGACCATGATGGTTTAAGTGAATCATTACATGCATCGCTGATACATTTAGAAAACTGCAGCATGCCAGGTATGTTTCTTTTAGCATAATAAGTCTTGTAATGGAGCCTTTAAAAGCCTTAAATGTGTAGTTAGATTAACCTTTCTGTTTGGATTTAAAAAAAAAAAAAAAAAAA
>VWYK01045186.1:13747-31188 GCA_013399775.1 Semnornis frantzii | reverse complement strand
ATATAAATATATAGAGAGAGAGATTTTAGCATTGTAATTTTGACTGCAGTCCTTTGAAGCTGTGTTTCAGGAAGGCAGCAGTGAAAAGCCTTGCGGCTGGCAGGGTAACCTGCCTGGTGTCAGGGCTGACACCCTGCTGAAGGTGCTGCCTGCCTGCCTGCTGGATGGGCACTTATTTACAAAACACCTAACCGAGGACCTTCTGTTTTTCTTTCTTTCTTTTCCTTTCCTCTTAGAGGAAAAGGAAAGGAAAAGAGAGGCCTCAACCACAGCCCCAGTCTCAGGCCCTTTGCCCCTTGTCAATAAAAACCTGTATCAGCTGCAGGGAGAGCCTGGCCTGATGCAGAGCGTTTGGAGCCAGAACGGTTGGGCCAGGTTTAAAAGCAGTGCCTCAAAACTTCCTGGTTTCCTTTTGCAACACAGAAAGCACTTAACCCTGCACCATGGGCACCCCAGCTCCCTAACCCTGCCCAGCAATGCAGACTGATGGATGTATTTTGTTTGTTTGGGTTTTTTTAAACCTCTTGTACAAAATGAACCTGGGCACTCCAATTAAGACCTATCATGTAAAGTGCAATTGGGATTGGTGCCAAACCTGCCCATATATATCTTTGAGCAACAGTTTCACTGTGGCAGTTGTCACTGTTGCCTTGCAAGAATGTTTATCTGCTGCAGGCACAGAGAAGTTCTGATTTTGTAGACAGAAGTGGGCTTTCTTGTTCTGTAGCAACCATTTCTCCTGTCTTACAATGCTTTAAGAAATGTAGAAGGTAGAGTAGAGGCTTTCATGGATCAAGGTGTCTTTTCCTTTTCCCTTTTTCATTCTCTTTTTGCTTTTTATTTAATTTTTTCCTCTTATATCAAGAGAACTTTTGTTCAAACAAGAAGAATGAGTTTCTCTGAATTTGACAGAAACCTGGAGACTGAAGCCACAGGGTTGGGACAAGCATCCTGGCACCAGTGATGAGCTACTCCCTGTATTAAAAGTGCAGTGCTAGAATATCTGTAAAGAGGGCAAGAACAACAACAGGGCTTTGTAAACCATAATGAAATAACATAGAGATGAGAGTGCACAGGAACACACAACACAAGTTTAAAACCAATACAGTTTATCTGACATCTTATGATTATTTATGTACATCTTAGTCCTTTCTGTAGTAACTAATTATGAGCTGATAGGAATCAGAATAAAGAGGCTGCCAAGTGTGATTGAAAAAGCAAAGGAAGAGAAATTAGATGTTGCTACATTAGGATAATTTAATGGGAAAAGAGAATAGGCTTCAATCTCTTGTGATTTTCCTCCAGCCTTTCTTTTCTGGCCTTTCATTGTCACAGCCAAGGAAACTCAGGGTGCTGTTAAGGGGACAAGCTGCAGAAGATCTCTGCTTTGCGTTCTCACCCTCAAAGGGCAGCAAGCAGTCTAAAAAGCTTCAATTCTCCTAAATTGAGGCATCTCAGTTTTGTAATGGCAAAGAAAGGCATAGCTGTTTGCAAGCCATAACTTTTTCTCAGAAGATGGGATTAAACTGACAGTGATGACTCCACAGCATAGAAATGATCTCCCGTCACAAGGTAAAGCAAAATTGTCTGTACTGAGTATTTTTAAAAGGCATATATTTATCAACAGACCAAACTATTTTTAAAGTTAGTATAAAACATAGTAATCCTCTTATTAAACCAGTAGCTTTTTTTAAAAAAGAGAAAATATCTTTAAAAGGCAGTAGTAGAAATGGAAGAGAGTTCTACTAAAAATAATATTAATAGGGAACAATAAAATTCCTATGCTCATTTAAACTATCCTATAAAGCTCCACAGCACAGGTATGATTGCCATATTCAGCTGTTTAGAATGATTCAAGGTTCCTGAAGAGTATTATTAGGGTGTTTTTTTTTTTGCAAGCAGTTCAGCTGGACTTTTATTAGAAAGGTAAAATTAACCTAAATTGCTCAGTGCAGAGTCAGAGCCCTTAAGCTATTGCTGAAAAGCATCCATCCAGCCAAACTAAATCCATCTAGCCCTAATAGAATCCAGCTAATTCAGAAAATGCAAGTTTATCAGAGCAGTTTAAAATCCAACCCAAACAATAATTTATCTTTTGAAATGAGTCAAATTTGATGACTTTTAAACAAAATTCTCATCAGGCAGAAAAACGTCCCCTCGGTACAACAGCAGTGCTTTATACCTCAAACATTGACACAACCTAGACTCCAAAAGAAGAGAATAGTTTTCCCTGTGTGAGCATAGGATATTTACTTTAAGTGATAAAAGATTATGTGGCTGGAAGCCCAAAGCACTTTATCTTGTGATGCCTCCAGTGCTTCCCTGAGAACTGGATATAAGCAACGTGCCATTTGCTTTTTTGGCTGTGTATATCTGTACTTCTCTCTAAATGTTTCAATCGTGTTAGCTGCTTTGGAAGAAGAAAGTTCAATGGCTCTGTCATTGAAAGAGAAGCACCTTTCTTATTACTTAAGAGAAATGCAGTCATATTTATCCCTTCATTGATAGAGGGTAAAGATTCAATATCTCAGAATAATGGACAAACGTGAACTCGTCAAGCCTAGGAGCTTCCTTCAGATGACAAAACTACAAAACAAGGTAAATCCCAGATTCTCAAAGCCATTTAGGCATCTAATTTCCTTTGGTGAATGAGAGTTAGCTGCATTCAGACATTTGAGGATCTGCCTAAGTGACTTGCCCAAGGACAGAGGGGAATGAGTGTCACAGAATCACAGGAATCAAATCACACTTGGGTTGGGAAGGCTGTCAGGAGGTCTCTAGCCCAGCCTCTTGCCCAGTGTGGGATGCCTTGACACCTCATATATGCCACGCTGAATGGGAAGGTCCTCAAGGGGCAGGGAAGGTCCTCCTTTGCATCTACAACAGATAGCATGAAGCTCCAGGAAGAGTCAGAGCTGCAGCTCACTGCGAAATGCCAGCACTGCCAGCCATGCCTAGCCCAGCTGAGAAAGAGCTTGTTTATCTCTCCTGAACACAGTCCTCTGAATGACATCTTTATATGTTGGGCCTTATGACAGTCTAATAACAAGTTTTAATTTTTTTGCTCATCAGCTTTCCTGTTCACATATCATCAGCATATGACAGCAGAGGATGTTAGGGAATCTAATTAGTAAACAATTCCATACTGCTGATACAAGATGAAACATTCTTAAACCGATAAAAAGAGCACTTTAATCACTGTTGAATGACTTTCAATGCCAAGCGGTTTGTGCCATGTCAGAACATAATTTGAAGAAGATTAGAGTACTGTATAAAAGAATTAATGTTAACAACTTCGTTAAAAAATGTCTTAAACAATGAGCCTGTCAGTTGTCACCGACTCTCCCTGATCTATTGTGATTAACACCCCTCCCTCCCAACAATTCCAGCCGATAAACAATGCTAAAAAGCGCCGGGCAACCTAAACAGTTTTTTTCCATAGGTCCGACAGTCCTACCGGGTGCTAATCACCAGAGCTGGGGGTCAGCCTTCTTCAACCTGCAACAAAGGCAGCGGCTTGCCACCGTGAATGCAGGGGATAAAGAATTTGTGAGAAGCCCAACCGAATCTTTAATCATGCCTCAATGCCATTTCCGATCCGGGCAAACACTGGAAAGCTGCTAGGCAAGCACCAGGCTATCAATCTTCCCAGCGTACGTAAAATTACCCGGGAATCGGGGTTTGGATTAAGTTGAAGAGTGCCTCGGTAATAAGGGTTCATCATTCTCTTCTGCAAATCGTTTGTCAGTTTTGTAATACAATCTCCCACTGCAGCAGGGTGGGATTTAGCCAGCAGTTGCTGTTTATTTATAGTTGAGGCTCAAAGATCTAAATTATCCATCCTTCCAAAATCCTTTGTGGAGATGAAAATACTAAGTAGCTACTAGTTCCTAGCATTTATTTCATAACTGCTGGCTGTCAATTGGCAGCTGATGGCACTGAATGCAAATGAATATTGAATAGCTTAACAGTAAAAGAAAAGGGGTTCTTGAGATACGGCGTACGGTAAACCCCTCATTAATATATGTAATGCATCCGTTAGCATCCTAAGATACCATTTATGTTCCTGATAAGAAAACATATTACACAGTTAATGTTTAGTTTTCACATTTGTCTACTTTCAAGTGCATGTTTATTTTCCAAAATTAGATTCCCATTCTGAAGCAAGTTTGCATACCGAGCATATAAATAATAGAAACAAAGCCATAACTTATCTGTATATTTATCAACTACGAATGAATGAGATCCACTCTAAGCTCACAGAGTTTAGAGCGCACAGAGAGCACAAAACATTTCCTGCCTGTGAGGTGGGATCAGCTTGTTCGAAAGGGAGGGGTTTCTTTTCTTATGAAAAATTAAGGATAAAGGCCAGTTATCTTGGTAGCCTGGGGTTAAGTGTAGCATGCTGCATGCTAGAAGATGGCCATTGGGAAGAGGTGAGTGCAAAATGACACGAGAGGCAAGTGTTTGTGACAAGGGCCAGATTCACAGCAAGCAGCTGAACTGAAATAAAAAAGCAAGTGCTTCCTTAAAACTCTTCAGGCTGTTCCTGTTATTCATCTCAGGACTATTAGACAAAGCAAACACATCCCTAATGCAAAAATACCAGATCCACACAGCAGCACTCTCAGCATACAGTTTATAGTGGAATAACACACAGCAGTGTGAAGATGAGAGGTAGTATGAACACATTCCAGACCATGAGACCAGTGAGGTCTCCCCTACTTTCATTGTGCTTCTGAAAAACACCCTGAAGAGTTCAAATCCATTCTGCTAGACAGGAGAAAGCTCTCCACCAGCTAACTTCAGCAATGGTCATTTCCTGATTTGATACAAAATGCAAACTCTCCTTGGAATAACAAAATTAAATGGAGCCTGTTTCCACCATGATCAGTTCCAAAATGTCCATACCAAACCCTAAACTTACAGCTGCACTTTTATGTTCCTCAAGCCTCAGCTTCACTTGATGTAAATCAGCACAGGTCTGTTGCCTTCCTTCTCGAGGCTTCACAGATTGCTGAGGATCTGGTCTGTTGCTTGCTGCAATCCTGATGCTGATATTCAGGGTGAGTGGCTGCTGGGATGTGCTGCCTGGTGCAGGGACGTGGTGCCCATCCAGCTGGCCAAACTGGGCACAGGCTGCTTGCAGTGGGCTAGGCAGCCACTGCTCCAGACTGTGGCTCAGCAGCCTTGGCTTACCTCCTGGAAGAAAACTGGCCCCAGAATACATTTGTTTCCTTCTGGAACTGCTAGCTGCCCCCAGTTAGGACTGTGGTACAGAATTTTCTCAAAACAGACTTCCTCCTTTCTGTTAAAATGTTTCCACAGACGAGGTGCATCTGTGCACAGTTTTTCCCATCAGCCACAAGTGTTTGTGAACATTGTGGAGTGCAGATGAACCCCTTCTGCAAAACGCTAGCAAGTCTGGACTCCTCATGTCCTCGTTCAACCTTCAGCATTCCCCAGTATCTGAAGTGCTTTAAGGAGCAGTTTTAAGAGCTGTTTGGTGGTATCAGCCATGGATGAGGTCTGTCATAGCTGAGTGATAGTTCTCAATGCTGGGTGCTACTTTGCTTTGCTTCCTACTGGGGGAACGCAGAGCTGTGAGGGGTAGTAACTTTTTGGACAAGGCAGTGAACAAGCTTCAGTCTGGCACGTGAGAGGACAGAACTGTTCTATTCCTGCTGCAGCACCCTTACTTAGAGCAATCCCAGATGCAGTTTCTTGTGAGTAACTTTCAGAGTATGTAAGTGTAAATCTCCTGTAAGAAAATAGGATTCCCTGATTTCTTTTTCAGCAAGGAAATATGAAATTGAGACCTCCCTTTGCTATTTTGGGTGAGTATCACAATCTGAAATCATATCTGCAGCTAAAAAAATAAAACTTTGGAGCTGCCAAATATGATCTAAGAAACAAATTGGCCTCAGCTGACTTCAGGTCCCATCCCCACCCAAGCGCCAGCAGGAAAACGTGACCTGAACTCACTCTGTAATTACAGTCCTTTCAAAGGTCTCACTGAACCACATCTAAACCAGAGATTCTCAACCACCTCCCCTTCCCCCATCACCACATTTAAACCAGCAAAGCATCTCTTAGCAGATAATACAACGGATAAATCAAAATCTGTAAGGTTTGGGTTTTTTTGTTTTTTTTTCCTTCTGATGTATTCCTTTCTCAATTAATTCCCAACTACAAAGACTCAAAACTCCATCAGCTTCTCCACTTGCAAAGCATAGTTGGTTTCAAGCTGTAAGTTCTCTTAGTGTCATTAAGACCCTTACACATTTACAGTATTCTTTACATACATTATAGAAGATAAGTGTGCTATATTCTTTGAGTAAGAAAACCGCAGCAGTTCATAAAAGAGGATTTGTTTTCCAGTGCTGAGGCATTAAGACCCAGTGATTATTTCAACTACTCGGTCTATGCAGCTATATTTAACTTCCATTCTGAGTTTTAATTTTGCCAAAGAAAAGGAGTCCATTGTAATAAATGTATTTTGACAATGCACCATGTCGTTTGTGTTATGCAACCCCCCATATGTTCTCAATTACGGCAATGATAGTGCTCGATAACTTCCAACCTCCAACAACCAGTGTCAAACAGATTGTCTGCAATCGTTCCACAGGAGGGGGAAAAAAATACAATGCAGGATGTCAAGTCAGGAGAACTGGGTTGGGTTTTTTGTTTTTTTTTTTTCCCCCCCCTCTTTTCAACTTTTACTTCCCTAGTGAACTTGGACAAGTCACTTCGACTCCATGCCCCTCGCTTTTCCCAGCTGTAATAAAGGGACAGTACTGTGCTCTACCCACCTCACAGGGGTGTTGTGAGGACTGCTTCAGATTCGTGCAGTGCTTTCACACTTATTGTTGAAAAGCACCATGTAAGTACAAAGTGTTACATTATAAACCATTGTCAAATTGTGTAGAAGATGTAGAACAAGGTTGGCAAAATAGCTGACCAAAAAAAAAAAAAAAAAAAAAAAAAAAAAAGAATATACCTCCTTTAAAGANAAGTAATTACCTTTTAAATTCATGCATATTTTTCTCTACTGTATAAACTTAATGCTTTAACCTGTGAAGCTGTCTGCTACACCAGGCCCTGTTCCAGTCTTTTGCTTCTCACTCTGTTCCTGTTTGCTCAGCTCAAAGAGAATTTGGTAAAATCCTTACTAGCCAGAACACCATTGTAGTCTTTAAAAATGGATGCTTTAGAGGGAAGCAGCCCCTGGAAGGGTGACCCATGGGTTCATCTCTCTTACCCTCTGGATATGTTCAAAATAGCCATCATGGCACACCAAGGGTAGAATTCAGCTGCCCAACGTATCTCAAGATATCTGAGCTGGCTTAGACTTTCCCACCTGCTTTACAGATGCCTATCAAAGGGCACACATTTCCCATAGGCCTGGTACTGTATTTGCCAGCCCCTCACGGACATGTCAGCTAAAACCATGCAATGTCTAAGGCAGCATGAGATGCCTATGTCCATGTAGCCTAAAACGCTCTGATCGCAGCACCTGGAAGGGAGCTGGTTCCCACAGGCAGCATCATATTTCTTCCTTTTCCTAAGTCCACAACCAGCTTCTGAAAAGTGTTTGGAGCTTGACACAGAGCCATCTTAAGCTTCAAAAATTTTAATGAAGCATTGGCTTTACCTTGCCCAACCAGCATTTCAGCAGCAGGAGCAGCAGCACGCCCCAGGCTGCTCAGCCTGGACTTTTTACCACATCACGTTTCCACGCAGATCGCTCCTGCATTTTCCTCTCCTGCCCACTGAACTCCCATTCACACCCGATTTAAGCTTTTCAGACATCACTGCTCCACTGAAGTGGCAGTTTTGAACACTGCATGCAAATTGCTATGATCCACTATTGCTTCTCTTCTCCCAGGCTAGTAGGGAGTGGCGGTGTGATACTCCACACTCCTGCTCATATCTGGATTTAGGAAAAAAATCCCTGAGGAAAATTCTTGTTCTTTATTTCAGAGTGTAACAGGGTAAGGGTGTGATCAGGCTGATCATATTATGTTACTGCACATGGCTTGCCCTCTGCCCTATGCGCCAACACTGGCCAGAAGAGTGAGAAGCAAAGAGCATGTAAGCGACACTCCCTGGGCATCACAGCGGCATTATTAAGAACTGACCGCACCTGAAAACCTCCACCACTGAGATTTTGTGATGTACACATATAAACACGAGTCCTGTCACAACTTGTCAGCCACTGCAAAAAGTGGAAGTCCTCGAGAGGACATTGGAAATCCTCTTGAAACACATAACCTGCCAGCTGAGGGCGGATTCTTCCGGGCAAAGGTAATCTGCAGAGTTGAGCAAACAGGTTGTTGACAATAAAGGTATTGAGCCAAAAAAAAAAGACAGATTAGATATGCTGCTGCAACTAAATCATCAGAATAGGGCTGGCTGGTGTTTGGGTGTATGTAGAAAGGAATTTGTTTCAATCACTTCTGTTATTAACTGACTCTGACTTGAGATGTTTTATGGTTTTGCTCTACTTAACTTTAATTATATATATACTTTATATAAATGTATGTATACATATAGCACTGTATATGCTGTATATATTTATATAGCTTTTTAATACTATTACCAGTCACAATTTAGACTTCTTTTCATATGCAGTATTGCAACCAATGTCATCACCATACTGACGTTTGGCTTCCTCCCATGGCGCAGATAATTTTGTAGACTTACTCTCAATTTAGATATAAGAGGAGGGGAAAAACCCCACACAACAAAATGCTTTTTAGGCAAGTGACCTTTTGGGACAAATATTTAACAAGCTGGTTTGTTTAGGTTTTCAAGACAAAGACTGTTTTTCATCTGTTGATACATGCATACACATGCACATACACACATTCATTTCAGTAACACAATGCATTGAATAAACACAGGGTGTTATGATGGGGACATACCATGGTAAGAAATTAACTACTAACTCTGTCTTCCAGAAACTAATTAAGGGAATGTATTTTGCAATAATACGGATCTAGCAAACAGGCCTCTAAAGTCTAGGCTTAGAGCTGTAAGCCAGGCAACTCCTGTATTATGTAGGTGTGATTTTCATAGCTAGCCTGCTGTAAAGTGTGCCCTGTTAGTGCATCTTTCAGGCTCAAAGACACTGGCCTTGTTAATATTTCATTTAGTACATACTGTAGAGTCTCATTTATATTACTTCTATAATTAATGGTGATAGCTTAGGCACTGCCTTTACAAGGAGAGATCCCTGTATGTTGGTCGATGGATAATGAGAAACAATAGATATTTCATTCACCAGCAGCTTGTTGCTAGTTAGTAGGAAATTATCGTGTGTACTGTTGCTTTAATTGCCAGGGTAAATAACGCTGCCGCTGTGTTAGTGAACATTTTGAAGCACTTGATGCAAATAGACTAGAAACAAAACACAAAAAGAAAAAAAAAATTACCTTTATTATGCTCTACCTTAGCATAGGGAGTTTAAAAGGTATGTCTTAAAACATTTGCGTTCTCTCATGCAGATATATCTTAATATGCATGTGCTGCCTATTCAACTACTGTATTTTAGGAAATACAATTATGCTGCCTTTCTCTTCTCCTATGTAGACTGTAAATAACTGTAGATCATTCTCCTGTTTTCCTGTGTAAATACATGTAAATACTAACGAGCTATGCATGCTGATATTCTAGGCAATTTCAGGTACTTTTATAATCTGAAGGCATGTACTTGAACTGGTTTGTTAAAAAACAAAAAATCAACTCTCTCAAATCCTTTAAAGCTCATTAGAAATTAAAGATTTCTTACTAGACTGGTTCCTCCAATCTCAGTTGCTTTTCTCTTTATTTTTTATTTCCTTGTTTTGCCAATATTGTTTCCCAAGAACTGGCACCAAGGATGCAGTCTCCAAAGCTCTTTCCTCCAAGCCATGGTGTCCTATCTCAGGATCTGATTCAATCAGCCCAGGATGTGCACCGTTTAGACTCAACATCATCCCCATTTGCAAACCTTAACAGAGACTTGGAGGGGGAGGAAAGTCTGTCCCCTTCACTCTGACCTCTCCTTCTTAGTGATGTTTTCTAGTTCATTTTCTCAGCCTATAATCCATCAAGGGAGGATCTAACACCACTAGTGCCAGGACTGGCTCTGGGGGCAGAAGCTGTCACAGTCAAGAGCAGTGCCCATGTCTTTGGCCTTGTCTTTGCTTGCTGGCTGTGCTGCAGTCTGGCTGCTCACTCAGACATGCTCCTCTGTTTGAACATACTCTTTATGTTGTTGGGTTGGGTTTTTTTGTGGGTATTTTTTTTTTTTCCTAGCATGCTTATGACTTTGACAGACTGTGAAAATAATTTGATAAATAGCTTGATAAATTTCCCCATCTCTTCCCTTCAGTGCTGTAACACTGTTTGTGGGAGCCTTTCATTTGAAGGAGTGTGAACAAAAATGAAATTACCTAAGCTTATAAATCAAGTCACTTCCTGCATACAAATTTGGAGGCAAGGTTTCAATTTAAGTTCTCTTCTTTCTTTCTACTTTTTTTTTGTTTTGTTTTCTTCATGTAATAAATGAAGATTCCTATGAAGAAAATGGTAAGAAGGAAAAAAAGAGGTGCACTTATCCCCCATTATGGCAAAGGGAAATAAAAATCCCTTCCCCTTCTGCATTATATATGGAAACTGTATGCAATGACAACTTTTTAATTGAAAGAAAACAGCTTTCATGTCTGAAGATGCTTTTTTTCAGAGTAGATGTAATAGGATAGGAATAAACACATTAATTGACAGGATCTTCCTAAGTTCCCCAAACTTAGTTTGGTGTCTGGGGAAGATCTCTTTCCAGTCCTTGAAGACTCTTTTAAGATGAATGTTTAAAAAACTGAGCTGACATGGGCATTATGTTCAAGTGCAAGCTGTACTATTCTTTAATAGAGGGCGTAGAAATGGTTCATAGGATTATTATCTTTCTACAGACAAAACCCATTACCTTCACACTAGGAGGGAAAAGCTAGTTTTTAACTTATATAAAACGGAATCAATTATCAATATCTTTGCATGGTTTCCCAGCTCTGCTGGAAAGCAGTCACAGAGCTAAACACACAGAGCCATTTGGCAAAAAGGGCTCCTTCCTATGCCGGTCGTCTTCTTACACCTTTCATTTAATAAAATCACATCTGCAGAAGCAAAAATAAGTAGCAATGATTTGTATGCAGGGATTCCACCCTGAATGTCACAGGAGGAGACAGGAATAGCATTTGCAGACTGATCGCCTGGCTACTGCTACTTTAGACTTCTTCCCAGTAAAATGTGAGCAAGCGAATAAAAAGAAGCCATCAGGGCAAAGTCAAGCACAGCGGCAAGCAGCAGCACAGGTCAGAGCATCCATGCAGCGTGTTGTCTTTGGTGTGGAAGAAAAGTGCTCCTTCAGCAACCCCTGCCATATAATCCTCACCATTCAGCCTCTGAATAATCCTTTTGTTGCCTTTACCAGTGGCTTTTCACCGATGCTTATGTGTCCAGTGAGAAAGGGAAAGCCACAAGGTTAGTGGTGGCTTTTCATGGTGGAAAAGTCCACACACCTCCAGCGCTTCTTAAACTACTACTAATAAAAGACTAACATCTTTCAGTAGACAGCATGTAACCTACTCCAACTCTGTGTCCCTCTGCTGAGAGATCAGCAAACAGAATCACAGAATGATCCAGGTTGGACAAGACCCTCAGGATCACCATGTCCAACCCATAACCCTACTGCAAAAGATTCATCTTAAACACCACATCCAAACGACCCTTAAACACTTCCAGGGTTGGTGACTCAACCACCTCCCTGGGCAGTTCATTCCAGTGCCTGACCACTCTCTCCATGAAAATTTTTTCCTAATGTCCAATCTAAACCTCCCCAGTCTCAGCTTGAGGCCATTCCCCCTTGTTCTGTCTCCAAATACCTGCGAGAAGAGACCAGTATCAGCCTCTCAACGATGTCCCTTCACATTACCCATCCATAAAAAGCTGTGTCCCCAGCACTCACAGACTGGGATGCACATACAGGTGCAGTATGTGCAATGTATATAAAGCATAATACCCTGGAAGCTGGTAATGGCATCTGGGAAGGAAATGGTCATTATTAAACTCTTATCTGTTTATCCCATTCATGAGATCTGCTTCCACAAAGCACATAATGATAAATGGCACATTTGCAAATTATCTTCTGAGTGCTGATGAGAAATCAGCAACCTGCGAGTTACCGTGACTTTGAGCGAGTACACTCCGCTGCGAGCCCCGCTCGCCCAGACGCCTGCCAAATGAGTGCATTAGTATATTAGGAATCTAATAAATTGACTAACAAGCATTTGATGAAAAATAGCTGTACCATCCGTTACAGTTATCATCACAGCCAACAAGGCTACTGGGGTTGGGATTTTGAAGGCACCAGCTGCTGATAAAAGAGACGTTGCCGTGCTGTGCCACACTCTCCACAGCATCTCCCTCACTGACTGTGCATCCTAACAAATTCTCAGCGAGATACAGGACCTTCTTTACTTAAGCTTCCCTCTGCTGCTTCATGACACTTATGAGGATTTAAACCATTGCACTCTTACTCAGTCTTTTCCTTTAGCACTGCAGAGTGCAGGGTGCTGAGATGGTGCAGAAAGCTGTCCTGACAATCCAGCACCCGAGTTTCTCTGCTTGGGAAAGAGCTGGAGGAGACACTTTCTGTTACATGGTTCAGGGTCAAACATCTGAGACTGTGTTCATGTTCACAATCTATAAACTTTAAGCTGGTTAATTATGATCGCAAACATGAGGCTAAAGGACCGAGGTGGCTTTGCCTATATCCACACTCAGCAGGTAGGTGCTGCATTATTTAATGTCATGCAATCAAATTAGTTTCAGGAGTGGCTCAGAGACCTACTTCTAACTCAGGATCCTAGTAGAAAAAATAAAAGGCAGGAAATAAATCTTCATACAGCACTTCACCTACTTTACAAGATATTTAAGAAACACAGTCCCTACGAAGAGTAACACTGGTGATGCTCCTTCATGTAAACATGCTCTGTGTCTGGGAAGGAGAGAGTGATCAACATGTTCAAACCCATGGGACATGAAATCCTGAAGCAGGATAATTAAACCCCAGGTTTAACAGTGTCCAGAGCCCTGTGAGAGGCTTGGCCACTCTCCCCAGCAAGCCCCGCACAGCCCACCCAATGCACTGTGGGTGCTGCCACTCCTCCCACCACTGCTGGGGAGAGGAGGGCACATGGCAGATAGCAGCTAGGCTCTGTCCTGGCAAAGCTTGTGTGAGTAAATTATGTCTTTTCAGGTTAATTAATTCTAGTAAGTTCAATAGACCCTTACACTCAAGTTTCAGAAGTCTTCTGTGTGCCACTTAATTTGTCTAAAGTAGAGAGGAACCCAGGTCGTTACCGGTGCCCATTTCTCGTCCGCCAGTAGATCCAAGTGACCGCCTCCTAACTATGCACGCGTAAGAAAAGCTCTTTCTGTACCTTCCCAAACTGCAGTTCTGCTTTTACCTGAGACATCTGCAAGATCCCCCAACTCTGTCAACAGTCGCTCTCCAGTTTTGTTTAGTTTATCATCAACAGACTCTGCTTTTGTGAGTGGACAAGTCATTTGAGTGTGCACCACAGTTATAATGGCCTGACTGACAGCTCAGCCAGATAAACACGAGAGAATAACAGACGTAGGAACAATCTGGGTATTCATTTTGTCCGTTCAACCGGGTTGAAAGGATTTGCTAGCCAAGGGCACAACACTTCAGGCTAATTTGCTCAGCCAAAGCACTGCCAGAGTGTAAGGCTGCAAGCAGATGACTGATGTTGGGGAGATCGGCGTCCCTAGATGAGGTACTTATTATTCACCTCTGCCTCATGGGGAATGAAAGCACTAGTTATTCAAAGCATCCATTTGAAAGAGGAAAACATATAGAAATGAACTTTGTTACAAAACTTGAACCTTTCTCACTGCTTCCCTGCTTCTGCATTAATTCCAGCTTCTTGTCCTCATCCACATTGTCCTGCATAATGCAGCGTCTCTCTTTCCTTGCTTCTTTTACCCTATACTTTTGCTTCCACTCTCCTTCTCACACAGTTCCCTCAGCCTTGTCTCCTGCTTCGCAGTTTGGATGCTATATCTAACACTGGGTATTTTGTTGTTCATCTCTCATTTTATTGTTACATCCACTCAGCTTTGCAAACATCAGAGGTTCAGCTCTATTTTCACAGCGTCTGGTGTAGAAGCAGGTGTACAGGATATCCTGGCTGTGTCTCACATATTAAATGGACTCTGCAACCTTTTGGCTGATATTGGCCCCATAGTCTGACGGCAGCCATACGCTGGCAGTGCACCACATCAATCACCACACTAGTATGGAGCCAAGCAATGCGGGACCAGTGAAATGATGACGCTGTCCTTGTTAAGGAAAGTTCCTCTCTTGCACCTTTTAAACAACCAGCATTTAGAGTGACAGAGCCACAAGTCCACCTGCTAATCACGTAAACATAAATGATGGGTAGAAACAGCCAAGCTTGTACTAAGAAGTGGTAAACACTGCTCTGACATATTCCCTCAAGCAAGCAAACAAAATAATAACAGTTTACAGCAAAGGCTTGCAAGTTTGCTCCCATTAATTAGGTTCCATTTTCCAGCATGTCGAGTTTTAAGTCATTCTCTCCGTGATTGATTTCAACGACTCTTTTCTCCCACCAAAGAGTAGAGGCCAAAATCTGCTCTCACTGACAGCAGCATGACTCTGTACCGGCTTCAGAAAACTGTGGAGTCAGAACGGGAGGTGCAGTGGTGCTGTGGTCAACCCCATAACGTTTCAGGAGCCGCCCCAGCAGAGCACCCATGGCCCAAGCGTGGCGAGCTGGGAACAACGGCCCTGGCAGAGGTGACGCGCTAACAGCCTCAGACACATCATGGGAGGAATGTAAAGTGCACCTGACATTTCTTTTGATCTACTCCTAAGAAGCATTAAAGGCACATTAATGCGCTGCTTTAGTGCGTGCTCAATGTGATAGTTGGAGACATAACTGAGCCTTTCATAAAAGTCTAATTGGGGAGAAGAATAAACTTATTGTTTCCTCCTCTGGACATGCACCCTAGAACATAGGCAGAGTTGACATTTGCATGAAATATGTTGGTGTTTTGCATTTTAAATCCAGGCAAGCTAAATGTAGGTTGAATGATCACTTTGACTATTATTAAGAAATAAATGCATGTCCAACAGTAATTCGACAGATGCAGTAACTGATCTAGCCCAGCAGTAGGTTATCTTTCTATAATGCTGTCAAACAACAAAATTCAAATATACAAACATGGAGACATATGTATATAAATTGCTCACTGAAAATATCAAGTGAACATTAATTAAGTATATGAGCTCCTACAGCTGCTTTCCATGTGATTGTTTCATTTTGCTCAAAGAGATCCACACAAACAACTCATACTCACTTTTACTAACAGTTTTGTGCATTGAGCTGATGATGTTTCTTGACCTCATCAGAGTAGAAAGCACTTTTGCATCTCTGTGTTTTCAGTCACCATTTCCTTTGCTCTTTTAAGACAACCACACAATGAACCAACTGCAATAACAGAGCAAGTAACAAAGGAAAATGGAATGTAAAAGAGAATGTTCCTACCCTGGTTAATCAATAGGAGAATAATAGAAGCAAAGAAAATCAGGTGCCATTTCCACCATAGAGGCAAGGTAAGGAGCAACATTGCTGAGCATCCCAAATCTTGCTGAAGTCTGCTTATGCCTTGCTCCTATTTCTATCAGCTTAGGTGTATGTTTGCACTTCTGGCCAGATTTATCATCAAGCTGAACGTTCTTCGGGAAGCAATGCTCTTTGTTACATCTGTTATGCTGATAACTGATGGGTCCCTGACTAGTTTTATGCAACACCCTCCAGGCTTTATCTCTGAAGAAATTAGAGGGTTTATACTGCCTTCTTCATTTGTCTGCAGCACCTCTTTCCCGCCTCAGACAGGCTCTTTGGATAGCATTCTCTGCTGCTGCAGTACAAATGCTGCCAATAATGTTATACTAAGACATTCACCTCTTAAAACTCTTCTGGCAAAAGACAGACTAATCTGTGAGAACCATTAGCTTCCATTTCTTGAAGCTCTCACTCTATGTAGCCACCAAAACTGTGATGCAAGGGAAGTGGAAGTTGAGAAATGGGAAACCAGAGATCTGTGCTGCTCGGCTCAGTGTCTTGGTGCTAACTGGAAATCATGAATGGGCACTGCCAATGCTTGCCAGCTCCACTGCAAGAAAACAATGTGATCTGATCAAGTTAGGCAGATAGTGAAAAACAGGATTAGAGAAGGAAACTGCTTCGGGTGCATAATAGATGGATGCAGAGGTCTTCTGGATCATGCAAGTTACAAAACCCATGCAGTTACAAAACACTGTCAGTTCCAGCTGGTACCAATTCAGGATTAAAGAAATTCTCTTTCCAAGCCCACACATCACTCCATGTTTCAAAACCACCTTGAGGCTTTTCCTAGCCCAGCTTTTGGATGTCCACATTTTTCCCTGACAATAGCATGATTTTCTTCTTATGAACAACCTAGCATCATGCCTACCACAAAGATGTAAGAGAGTTTTTCTTTGGACTACTCCTCTGGCTAATGTTCAAGATGGCTTCTGCTGAACTCAGCTGAAGAATCAGGGAAGGGAAGGAATTGTTTGTCTTAATTAAAAAAAAACAACCCAAACTAACTAACAACAACAAGAAGTAAAAAACAAACCAAACAACAAAAAAAAAAAATCCAGCAACCCAACCAACCAACAAAACCAAACCAGACCAGAGAAAAAATCCCAACCCCAAATATTTAGCAAAGGCCAGGATTTCAGCTACAGCATACAGGGGATCCTTAGGCCTTCCTTTGAAATTATCTCCCTAAATAGACTTTTAAGAAACAAGCAATGTTGGATGTTCAGCTTTTGTAATATTTGGATTTGTACCCCTTTCCAAAAATGCCAACATAGTTTTCCTGAGGGAACACCTAAGATGGTGCATCCAGAGGCCAGGGCAAAGAAGGAAGATGAGCAGGGAAGAAGGGAAGAGAGAAATGCATCCCCTGAGCCTAGGGAGCATCTGGGCTGGAGAGTTAGAGCTAGTGTGGTGTGAACTTGCACGTGTGCTGTCACTCAAAGAGAAAAACACATTATTTGACAGGACACACATCTCTTCTGCTCTCTCCAGTTGGAGGAATAGCAACATGTCTTGGCTTCCCAGCAAATGCACTGAAGATCCAGTCCATACCAGCCAGTTGACTCTCTCTCAGTACTTTTCCATTTGCTTCACACAAGTAAAAATGATGGTCTGTAACAAGACCTCTATCGCCTGTTTTGCCACAATGCACACCCTTCTAGGAGAGTACTCTTTTTACATTTGTATTAAAGTGCAATATGCTCTTAAGTGGCATCA
>VWYK01045186.1:1681-13717 GCA_013399775.1 Semnornis frantzii | reverse complement strand
CACCTAAAGGATTTTTAGCTCTTACTTTCTAACAAGCCCCAAAGTGAATTTGCTGCAAAATAATGAACTTAAGTGACCCCTGCTGACTTCTCAAGGAATGACATTCCATAGGGAGTCCCATCTATGAAAGATACAGCTCAGGTGCAAAACGAGTCCATTTGTCTCAGCTCTTTGGACTTTCTTTTGGAAAAGAAGGATTCTTCAGAAGGTTGCTGGTCATCTGGAATGGTACTATAGTCTACAGTTTGGGGTGACCCATCTAATCATGAAGAAAAGGATAAAGGGTCAGATTTGAACCCTTGCAGTAGCCAGCCACAGTTAATTTGTTTTCCAAGAGGATTATCACTTAGGCATAGCTGGAATCTGAGCATCTTCTATCTGCCCACATATCTGGCTGGTGCCTTCTAGCTTTCTATGTGATGCAAGGGGCTAATAAAAGGTGGCAGGGCTTGATGTCAGATAGTTTGTCTCTGCCTCGTTTAATCATTCCAAATGGAGTGATGCTCCAGCCCAACTTGCATTCACTATCACTCTGCATGAGGACTGCTGAGAGCTACTTCTCAGCAATCAGTTCAAACCCTTGGCAAGACATCTGTCAAGTACACTTTAGCATCCCCACAACCTCGAAGTAAAAGCAGTGGCCTTCTCAGTTTAGATGCAATATTAAAGGCGGTTGACAGAAATCTTACATCCTGCTGCCTTTTCTCTCTGGGTTTGCAATCCTGATCCCATTAAAGTCAGTGGGAGCCTTGCCACTGACTTCAACAGACCCGACATTACAAATACAGCGTTCGAGATGGAATAAACACCACTGGATTACTCTCAAACTCATCGAAAATCTAAAATCCTATTAGGCTATTGAGATATCTTGATCATCAAGAGACATCTGAAACTGCAGAGGCTCAGGCATTTTGCACAGAACCCAAGATGTGTCCAAACGAAGTGGCAGCATTGCTATTGTGCTCACTAAACTCTTAAAACGTGTGTCTTAGGTTTTCAGCACAAATCATTCTGTTAGGTCCAGTTGACTATAGCACAACCTTGATCAGAATATCTGCACTCCAAACAAAAGAACTGCAAGGACTTAGACTTTTCATGACCTTAGTTGCAGTGGAGTAGACTGCTGTTTGATACAGCTTAATCGTGAATGCAAATGGTTGCCCAAGAAGAGAGCCTACTTAAAATTAAAATTAATTTTATTTTAAATAAAAAGGAAAATGTTACCATCCAACTTCATTTTCTGTGTTGGTGTTTACCCAAACTGAGATATCATGAGCTGAAAGTATTGGAGAATGTCTCATAAGATGCATAAAACAAGCCTCCCATGTAGACATATGCTACAAATGCCTTGAAAGCACCCAAGTATTTTTGTCAACTGCACTGCTAAGCTTTCCTTTTCATGTTCCTTAGACTAGGTGCTAGTGCAAGTTATGACCAAGAATTTAGCACATCCATTCAAATTATACCTAAAGCACTAAATCCAGCACAGCAGTAATTTTCTAGTCTTTCATACTTCCCAACTTAATGAAAAGAGACATTAATGTCCCAACCATAGATTAATTAGATGGAATCATTAAGAATTATTTCCCCAGTATCTTTTGCTAATACACATATTATCACTGAACACTACCACCCCTGTTTGGAAGGTTAATGCTATTTTGGAAGCATATTTACGATATCAGTGATAGAAAACCCAATACCTAGGGAAAAAAAAAACCCAACCCAACATTTTCCACCTGCAGCTATCTGTCATCCATCCCACACAAGCATTGAAAGCTTTCCACTATCTGTCAAAACACAGGTTTTGATGCAATAAAGACTATAATTATTGAGCATTTACAAGAAATAATATTTTCCCTCTGGTACGTGTTATAACAGTTGTTAACATGCAAGTATGAATACTAATGCTCTAAGCCCACCTATACTCTTCACAAACGATAAGGAGTTTTTTGAATACTGACATAAAGGCAAGTATAATAAAAGAGCAAGATAAGACTGAATACAGGGCTCGGGAAGCAAACGTCAATCAGCAGAAAGGTTTGCAGAGGCTTCAGAAGTTTGATTCGAAGCAGAGTTTGGAAATAAAGCTGGCAATTAGATCCAGGGATATAAACAGCACCGCTTTTGTCTTGAAAATAAGAAATAAATAAAGGATCCTTTTGCTACCAAAACACAAGGCTACAAGATGTGTGAAGGAAACAATACTGAGCATGCATCAAAACAGCTCTGCGGATGCCACGCTAGCAGATGGCTTAAGCTGGCTGAATTACTGTAGAAACGTTTACCCGAAAAGTTTGATTTTGTAAGTGTGGAAATTAGACAAAACAAAACCCAAAATGATTCTTAGAAGCGCTTAAATTAGCGCTTTGTAATCGTCTCTGCTAAGATGGCACAGCCCTGCTGCTTTGCAAGAGACCCGCGAAAGGGGGATTCTGGAAATCTCTGAGAGAAATGGCATACTGTAAAAGGGAACTCGTATGAGCACACAGAACTAAGCCAGGCACTTAGAGGTAAATATTCACCTTCCCACTGCTGTTGCGGCTCCAATCCATTCTGCCTGCGAGTTAATAAAAACCTGCACCCCTCCCCAGCCTCCATTTCCTCTCTCATGTCTAGATAACAAAGGCTGCATCCCTCTGTTTATATCTCGGTAACTTCTACAGCAACTGCTTGTCGTGTCGCTTGGGCTCAATTATAATGCATGGGCAGGAAGGGCACAAAAGAGAAAGGCTATTTGTGCACAGATACCTTCAAAAACGCCAATCAGAAGGCGGAAAGACAAAAGTATACAGGAAGAGGGAGAAGAATTAATGGGAAAATAATGTGGCTCCTTGTTACAATGTATGGTCTGGATAAAGCAGAGTATCGCTGTAGAGCTGATGGGTTTGGCCTGATTAGTGCTCGGCCGTGTCTCAGACAAAGGGTTTCTATCATTTTGCAAAGAAACAACAGGGCAAAAATGGAGGCTGATGATGGGCATGGGAACCTCGCCTTGCTTTTGTGAATCAAAGCAATGACTGGCTGGAGAACAGCCCTGAGGAGAGGGACTTGGGGATGCTGGTGGAGGGGAAGCTCAACATGAGCCAGCAGTGTCCACTTGCAGCCCAGAAGGCCAACCAGAGTCTGGGCTGCATCAGGAGAAGTGTGGCCAGCAGGGTGAGGGAGGCGATTCTTCCCCTCTACTCCACTCTGGTCAGACCCCACCTGGAGTACTGCATCCAGTTCTGGAGCCCCTGGGACAAGAGGGATGTGGACATGCTGGAGCGTGTCCAGAGAAGGACCATGAGTCTGCTCAGAGGAGCACCCCTGATATGAGGATAGACTGAAAGAGTTGGAGATGTTCAGTCTGGAGAAGAGGAGGCTCCCAGGTGACCTTATTGTGGCCATACAGTATCTGATGGGGGCCTACAAAAAAGCTGGGGAGGGACTTCTCAGGATATCAGGGAGTAACAGGACTAGGGGAAATGAGGGAAAGCTGGAGGTGGGGAGATTCAGGCTGGATGTGAGGAGGAAGTTCTTCACCATTAGAGTGGTGAGAGCCTGGAATGGGTTGCTCAGGGAGGTGGTTGAGGCCCCATCCCTGGAGGTGTTTAAGGCCAGGCTGGATGAGACTCTGGCCAGCCTGATCTAGGGTAGGGGGGTTTGGAACTAGGTGATCCTTGTGGTCCTTTCCAACCCTAACTGATTCTATGATTCTATCCTCAGCCTTTCCCATGAGAATGACAATTTTTCTTCTGCCTTTACTGGTGAACAACCAGACCCTGAAGAGCTCTAGCACTAAGTACTGTGACAGTGCCAAACCGTTTAAAGTTGGTGTAAGTGCAACACCATCAGAGTTGGTCTGCACAGCCTGCTCCTCAGACTGCTTCCGAGCAAGCACAAACACCACTGGTGTTTATGCTGTATGTATTTAGACTCCACCATTCAGAAGGCTAACTATATTACATTCCTTGCTTCTGTAGAGCCATTTCTTGCTATTCCAGAACTGAGATGGTAATTACATCAGGTGCAGATAGCACTAATAAAAGAGAAAGGCAGATTCCTTCTTAAAACCTGTTTTCCCAGCTGTCTGCATTCAAATTCCCCACTTGATACAATGACCAAGAAGAGCTAATAATTTTTCTCTTTAAGGAGTTTTGCTGGGTCAGGAACAAAAGAAATTATCATCCCACTTACATTCTAACACAGAACAATTTCTCTTGAGCCTTTCCTCTTGATCTTCACTCTTTCTCTCTTCCCATTCATTCCCTTGCTTATAACTTTCCACATCATCCATTCCAAACCAATCCCTTCTCTTCCTGGGAATCCCTGATAACACAACACAGAGAATCTGGCAATCAAATCGATTTTAAAATTCCCACTCTTGCTGAGTAAGATTTTTAAATCCTACAATAAAAATGCTATTCTCTCTTACTTACAGCTGCTGGTGACCTCAGAGAGGTGAGAGAACCCATTGTTGACTGCAGTCCATGGGCAGTTCCAGATTCTGATCTCAAGGTGATTTAACTGATTAACAGATCCACTTTGTCTAGCTTTCCTCTCTACTTTCCTCTCTGTTTTAATTTTCTCTACAATCTTTCCAGCTTTCCTCTCTCTGATGTTATGAACTCATCAAGACTAGCTCCAGGGATTTGTATTTCTCTAACATTTGATTATAAAATGCAGAAGCTATGGTTTATTTTACATGTTCTGTTGCTGGAAAAGCTATTAAAGAAACTTTATTTAAAGGAAAACAAACTTCAACATTTTGACTCAATAAATGAAAAATCTATATTAGAATGCAAGGAAAATGACATCAAAGAAGTGACACAGCAGACAAAGCACTTCATGTCAAGCCTCAGTGATGAACAGAGTGATGAAGTTCTACAGCATTGTCCACATGTGTGAAACCCTAATTAATATTTGATGAGAAATAGATAACAGGATAGATTTACAGTAAGCAAACTATGATTGATCAACAAACACACTACTAACAAAACTCATTCTTGCATGATCTTTGCCTGCTTAACCAAATTATCACTAAATAAACAAGCAATACACAGACCTAAGGAAAATGGGCTCCTGTAAATTGCCTGTCTACCTCTTATCTCCTCGAATGTTGTTGAAATTGTAGGGCAGAATTCTGTCATGACTCACATCATAAATCATAATTGTAAAAGGATATTTTACTGGAAGTCCAGGGATTCTCTACAAAGAATTTAATTCAACAGATCACAAATGTCTGTTCTGAATGACATTAAACACTTTCTCCTAGCCATTGTCCCTGTTGGTGTGCTGAAGGAGTTAAAGGGGGAAAAAAAAAAAGGCATTGTGGAAAATTAAACTTAGATTCTCATGGCCACACATTAGCAGGATGGGCATTCAAATGCACTAAAAGAACATTTAAACCTTTCTTGTTTCCTGACATGATCAGAAAAAAATTCAGATGAACTTTGCATTTTGGAACAAGCACCTCCAGGCAAAGCTCCCTCTCCTTTTTAGGATAATAGAAGCTGGTGGATTTCTTCCATCACTGTAGGAGCTAAAATACATTATTAAAACCTATAGTTCAGCTACAGTGTCGTAAATCACTACTATCCAGGTTCTAAATTTTAATTTCACTTCAATCAGAATCAATTATTCTGCTTGCCATCCCTGGCCTTTCGCTCAGCACCCGGGAAGGAACATGTGGTGGTGACACTGCCACCACAGGCTCTCACAGACTGTGCCCAGCATCCCACTACTCACTGCTGCAGGGAAATCAGATTCGCTATGGTCAGAGAGCTCACCCTTGCTCTTCTTGTCCTTTCTACAAGCTGCATGGCCTGAGCGGGGCACACACTCGTGGCAGAGGTGGGGATGACCCCCTCAAGCTAGGGGAGAGCGTGGCTGGCTGAGCTGCCATGCACATGCGTGGCCATCTCTGCACGCCAGTGCCTAGCCTAGCTGTGAGCTTCGAGGACGTGCAGGTTCAGAGGTAGCATGCATGGGAACAGACACAAAGCGTAACCACAGGCTGATGTGCAGTGACACCAGTGTCACTTCCATGTCACCTATACTTAGAAATCTCTCTTGGCAATTAAGAGTGATGAAATCCTGTTGTACAAGGTGCATTGCACGTGACAACTAAAATTACAGCCACATCACTGAGCCATGCTTGGAAAAGCTTCTGTAATTTCTAACTGACTGACAGATTTTTACAGAAAAGGCAGACATTATTCTCATGACATGAGCGTCCAGGGGAGAAAACAAAGCCTCATAGTTCCAGACAGTCCAGGCCATGGCTTATGAGGCAAAATAGATGGTTACAGGGTGCAGGCAATTCTAACTTATGTTGCTTTGCTGCCCACGCTTAGCTGAGTCATCCCAGCAGCTCTGCATGAGTAAGTGCTCACCAACATGAGGACTGCAACAAATTCCTCTCCAGTTCAGAGCTTAAATTCAACTTATTCTGAAACCAACAACTACAACAGCGTGGGAGAAAACAGGACACCCACCCCTCTGCCTTTCACAGAGCAGAAGAGATACAGGAGGAAACCAATGCATGATGAAATGATGCATGGTTCTCACTAAGAAACGTGATAATAGCAACAGACTTCCTAAAAGTCAATTAGAAAAAAAAAGCTGAAGTGGCCTTGACCCAAATAAAATGTACCTAGTTCTGAACATGAAGACTTCTCAGCAGCAAGTCCTGGATAGGGTGTTTGCCTAACTACGCTCTAGTTTCTTTGGGCAAGGGCTTGAGCATCATCCATGTGCTGCTCGGTATCAGATCCTGGGGCACCTTGATGTCTCCTGTGCACTTGTGTTCCCCACTGCTTTGTAACCAGGAATAACTACAACAGAATCATAGAATGGTAAAGTTGGAAGGGATCTCAAGGATCATCTAGTTCCAACCCCCTGCTATAGGCAGGGACACCTCGCACGAGTACAGGTCACGCAAGGCCTCCTCCGGCCTGCTAAGAAGATAGATGATCTGGCTGAAAAGGCTTTGGGGAGCCAAGTTTGACCATGTACAGTACGTTCAGAAGGCTTTTATTGGCTGCTTCCACATCCAGCACAGGCGCTAGCACCTCTGCCCCACGTCTTGCTGTTAATCATTACCTGTCTGCCAACACTTACCACCCTACACTATCTGCAGCCCCAGCTGTTCACCTAATCACTCCACACTTGTTTCACTTAAAGACTGCCTTAGGAGAGACCTATTAGCTAAGCTGCTGAAGACATCAGGCTTATTTTGCAGGAACTATGTTAGGGCAAGGGTGGCAGCGGTTCTGTCAAAGGATGGTGACGTGCAGCTTGACGTGAGCCGGGGGCAGTGAGCTTTTCAGCAGACACAGCCCCGTCAGACAACCATGCGTGAACATCGCCTCGGAGCTTGCTCAGGCGACTCTGCACTATTAATGACAGTATCCAAAAATTGCCCTGGCGGGATTGAGCAAGTGTGAAAGCTCTAGAAAGTTAAAACAATAGCAGCAAAATCCTTGTTGGAAGAAGGAAAACCAAGGGAGCTCCTATACAAAGCATTTTAGGAACAATGAGTTTGATAAAATCGACTGGGCAAACTCCCACGTGTAAGACCTTCTGTGGGAAGTTCACGCCTTGTTCTCACCACTCCAAAATTATCAACTGCTTAAGCTATCTACAGTACAGAAATGACACACAGCATCATGTAAAAGCGAAGGAACATCCAGCAGGCAACGACAGCCCATTTTCTGCTGTTGTTGACTTGGGCTGGCAGAGCACAGATAAAAGTTCAGACTGCTCAATAGCTCAGAACTCACTTAAAGAGTCAATTGAAGCCATGGCAGAAACATCATCACCTTCAGTGAATGCTGGGCAAACGGCACCAGTGTGGTTTGAAGTTGATTTCTCTTCCTTTCAAATAAAATAGCTTGTGAATTGATTAGAGGTAATAGAATTATTGGATGTTAGCAAGGAAGGGGATTTAAGGAAGATGTAATGACACCATCAAAGCTTTGTTGGGTTGCTTTTATTAGCTTGAATCAGCTTAGAGCAGTCCTGACACTAAGAGGTTAGAGGAAGTCTGTTATAGGCTTGCCTATGGGATGAATGCATAACAAAATCCTTCCGTAAGGGGAAAAAAAAAAAAAAAAAAAAAAAGGAGGAAAAAAAAAATCCCAGAGACACACACCAAAAAAAGAACGACAAGTACAGTACTTTAACAGGGAAAATTTCCTCAGAAAGGAAGCAAGCAATGAGGCTAGGAGAGGAATAAATGGTGTAGAAATGACAATCGCTCTTCAGTCAGGGCCCATGACTGCACTCACTGCTGATAAGATCCAGCATGTGTCAGTTGTCAAGTGTCTCTTGTCACACTTCAATGTGAACTTTACAGCGAAAGGGGGACAAGAGGCAGTGAAGGGGAAAATGGCACGGCTCAGAAGGACTTGTGCACTCAGTGTGAAGCCATTTCAATTTTATATTCTAAAGGACTTTGTAGGTGATCCCATGAATGCAATTATTCTCACCTAATAAAAGCAACATATGCTAAGACAATTAAAAGATTTTATTATACATCTATTCATTGTATTTAGTTTTAGACAGCAGATAAACCTAATTTGAAACAAGATGTTTGCAAGGCAGGAAGCAGAAACAATCATAGTCTGTATCTCTAAGAACGTTAGTAATTCATTATATTCTTTATGTAAAAAGGTGAATTAATAAAACCTTCCTCTACTAATGACAATTTCACCCAGCAAATGAACAATCTAATTACAAAGCTCTCATTAAAACAGCATAACTTTTGACTTACGGTGGCCAGTCGGGGTGAGTGTACATCTAAGTGGTTTTATTACACATCAGAAATGTCTATTTGTGGGCATATTCCTAGTCCAACACAAACCTCACACACTCACTCCTCCACCAAGGCATGCCATCCCAAATTTACTCCTCTTGCCCTGGTGGTGAATCCCATCCCAAATTAACACCTATTGCCCTGGTGGTGAACAAGCTGAGTTTCTCTAGACCTGCATTACCAAAGACAAACTTATCAGCTCCAGAAAACAAGCTGGTCTGCTCTGTGGTTTGCAGAGTAAAGAATCTTTGTGCTGCCAGACCAAACCAAGGCTCAGTACTCCTTCAGAACAAACTTAGCATCAGTGTTAATTTTGGAGAGGAAAGGAAATGCTTCTGGGTTGATGAGAAGCTCATGGGCGAAGTTTCCTAGCAGACCTGGAGTGGAAGCTCTGGTGCAGCCAGTCAGTGTGCAAGTGAGAAGGTCATGGGTAATTATGGCAAGATTTGCATATGACTGCAGTGACCCCCTCGTTGCGGCAAATGAAGGGTACAAAGGGACTCTGCTGCTGAGAGCATACCAGAATTAAGCAGAAATCCAACACTTCATGCATAGTTAATATTATTATTGTGTCATCTAAAAACCTCATGTACGAAGCAAACAGCAAATGTGGAGGAATTCAGCCCAGATCAGCCACACAGTGCCAGGAGTACCACAGGCAGCTACTGCCTCTGAAAAAGATCATTGATAAGTTGTCCCTTCTCCTCACTTGCCAAATGAGCAAACAGTCCTTGCACAAAGTACCTGAAATTACAGTCACATCATGCAAATAAACTGTAGATAAATTCCATGTGTGGGGAGTGAATTTTGGATCCTCTTAATCTTAAACTAAGGCAAACGGCGTCAAAGTGACCAGCTGCAAACAAGCCAATAGCAACCAAAACTTCAGCATGGGGCTAACAATCTTCCACAGCTGATTGCTAGCCCTCCAAATTCATGTTAGAAATACGGCAAAAATCAATTAGCAGGGAAAATGGAAAAGGGCCTAGGGAACAAGAAAATTAAAAAGATATTAAAAAGTGCATTTCTTTGTTTCCCCCATAGTGTTCTGAGTCAGGTAGAAGTTTAGCAAAGCCCATTACCAGAGCAAAGGGATGTTCTGCTTGTCCAGTTCCACTACAGCAGAATGAAACATTTGTCCTGGGATGACAGAAAATGAAGCAGATTTAAGGAGCCTGCTGCACTGTGTGTGGAATAAGCCAGCTCTTGGCACCTCTCCCGTCAATTCTACACAGTTGCATTAAAGCACTGCTGCCCTAACTGCTCGTAGCATGCTTCGCAGTTGTAACTGCAGTGACACCAGTGAGTTCCCTGGCATGAAGCAGAACCATCCTGAATCTCTGCCACAATGTCTGCTCTTTGTTACAGCTACTTCATTTTCCTTTGGGTGAGGCTGGAAATATCAGTATCAGTCACTCACAGCAGGTACTCCAACACAGGTACTGGTATTCATACTAGCTGCTGCAGCTGAGACTTGCTTGAGAGAAATGGTTTGAGATTAAAAGTTCTTAAGCCCTTAAAACAATTCCCCCTCATTAATGGAGACACAGCACCATTTCATACAGCATCACGCATACGAATTCCATCACAGGGATTTTCTCTGAGCTGGTTACCACTCACATGTGCAGATAATGGTAAATTCAGTGCTACAGGGTTTAGATCACACAAGTCAGTTCTTCTGCAAGAATGAGAAACAACAAAACATGGAGTCAGGAGAGCCTCCTGACTTCAAGAGTATCAGAGGAAAGTTTCACCTCCAGAAAAGTACCATAATTGCTGAGTGCAGGTTTATAAATACTACTTGACTAATGATTTAGAACAGTGAAGCAAATGGAAAGTGTACCCAAACCTGACAATCATCAAGCTATTTTCCCACCGGTGCTTGAATTGCTACAAAGTAAAAACACCACCAAGGATCTGGCTAGCATGAACCATGACTCATTAATAATACAGATATTTATCAGCATCCTGTCATAGATACTCTGAAAAACAGCTGTGAATCCCGTGTAGCACAGAGGTTTTTCCTGGCTGCTGGTATTGAAAAGTTTATCCTATTTAAACTTTGAGTATGATACAACACAGGAACTTGGTGTTCTACCTTCCTGTCCCACAGAGCAGCTTCAGGGGATCCCACTAAAAGAAGCTCAGCTTTCTTTCCTCCAAGGACTTTCAAAGACTACTAAAAGTAAGATTTTTTTTTTTTCCCCCCCAAAGGCTGTAAATGCTCCTTTTTGGAAGCACCTCAGGTTTATACAGTGAACTTTTTTTTTATTAAAGCCACAGTCCTCTACCCTCCTCCCTTGTAGGAAGGGTTTCTTTGTTAAAACCTACATCATTATTCCCTTAGCTCCCTGCTCCCCATCAGCTCACAGGCCTTTAAGCTTCCCTGAAAAATAAAAATGTGAACACATGGGTGCAAAAGCTTGATGCAGAGTGTAATGAGGATCATACCTTAAAGGAAGAAAAAAAACCAACCAAACAAAAAACCTCTGTGCAAACTGACTTTACACTGTGTGTGATTAAAAAAAGGTATTAATGTTACACTTAAGTCTTTGTATGAAGAAAGGAAGCTTATGGGTGTCTCATTCTTCAGACAATCAAAATATCATTTTATACTTGGCACTTCTTTGTGATTATGAAGGAGATAAGTGTAAGGTATTTATTAAGAGGTTTAGACTTAGTCATGGAGCTGTTGTATGCATCATTTTCTCCTGTAAGCAGCTCACACAATTGGAATGTATCCCACACAGCCCACGAGCAAACAAGCAGCCTGGTGCATTGTAGCATGCATGCATTATACAGTGTACAGGCATTATTATGTGTGTACAGCATGCAGGCATTTGAGTTCCAAATGCTGCATTTGTTGCTGGCAAACATAGAAACACTGCACAACATCACTGTATTTTTAGTATAGCTATATCTTCTGAGTGTGAAACAACTATCTATAACACTCCACAACCACACATTTGAAAGTAGCACGTTAATATATGATCAGTGTATACTAGGAGGGAGAAAAGGCAACTAGGGGGCAAGGAGAGGCTTTTGTAATGTTGTGTTGTTATTTTATTTTTTTTTAATTGCCAAGATGCTCTGCAGAAGCCTGGTGTTCTGCAGGGCAAAAATTTTTAAAAAAGGAGGAAAAAAAAAAAATAATCACCTGATCTTGATGTTGGAAAGGTGCCAAGCCCATCTGAGGTCCAAATCTATATGTACATAAAAAAGCAGGAAGCAGTCTTAAA
>VWYK01045171.1:0-26907 GCA_013399775.1 Semnornis frantzii | reverse complement strand
GCAGCCCTCTGATCACCTCTGTGTCCCACACATCGAGATCTTTCTCTTAAAAGGGGCTCCAGAACTGGACACAGTACTCCAGGTTGGTTAGAGTGGCAGAATCATCTCTCTTGACCTGCTGGCCACACTTCTCTTGATGCAGCCCAGTTTTGGTTTCTGGGCTGCAAATGCACAGTTTTCTCATATTGAGCTTCTCATCCACCAATCACTAAGAACATTTTAAAAACTGAATTATTTTGTTAAATTTCAAAACAAAACTTCCTGTAGTCTGGAGGTGCATTGCTGTCTCATAGACTGAAAATCCTTCTGTTCTTTTGGCTTGACTAAGTACATCTAAAGATGAAAACCTTATGGTATGTGTGCTTGTGAGCAGGCACCACTGATGGGGCTTTATGTAGAGATAAAAACTCTGTGCATGAGCTGTCAGGAACTGTTTGGCTGAACAAAGTCACTATTCCTGAAGCACTGCTGATACTGTGAAATGAGACTGCAATAGGAAACACCTGTGTGAAAACTGGCTTAGGAGGGTTGAAAATCATCATGGATACCAGGTCAGAAGTAAGTAAATAAGATAGTTCAGGGAAGGTAAAGTAGGATCTTTGTTCTCAAGTGGTGATGAAAACTTCAATGGTAGAGCATAGAAACAGGTGTGAATGTTGTAAGGGTAGCAGAATGAAGACCTTCACCTTAAATTCTGGAGTTAAGAATGCTGTACAGGAAAAACATAATACTGTGGTTACTCTTGTTGCTTTATAAGCTTAGATAGGGTGCAGAGTGTGTGTGTAAGCAAAAAGAAAGCACTCTCCACCTCTGTCTTATCATCTAAAACCCATGCAGCCCTCATTGAAGTACGGTATTGTTGTGGTGTGTTGGTTCTAGTTTAATCTTCCCAGAAACTCAAAATGTAGCTAACAGAACCAGTAATAATCATAAGCCTTCCTCTCTCCCCCCTCCTTTCTGGAAAGAAAGGAATTAGATGCAGAGAGTGTGTGAAAGGGGTAAAAAGCACACCCAAAGAAATAGTCTTGCTTCAATTTAGAAGTTAAAAGTAAACGTAAATAATAAAAGTTATTTAAGGTAGGGGAGTTACAAAGAGGTATAGGGAAGGGAAAGGATGCAAAGATACATATGCAACCAGATTGATGGCAATGGATGGAGGCAGATTTAGGAAGAGGTGTCCACTGTGTGGTAGGGTGGCCAGCAGGAACAAGGTGATGCTATCAGGCAGGCAGAGAGAGCAAGAAACAGGAAGTTCCTCTGTCTGTATAGGGAGTCCAGACAGGAGGTGGGAGTGGGCTAACCGCTGCACCTGGGGTCAGATTCAGACCCACCCCCTGGGAGGAGTCAGGAGGACCTGGGGTCAGGTACAGACCACCCCCCCAGGAGGGTTAACCTTTTACAGGTGGGTTAGGAACTTCCAACCCTCACTATTGGAATTTACCAGACTAACTCAGATGGCTTGGAAGAAAGATGAAGCTATACTTAGAGCAAAGCAAAATTTGCAAGCAGATATGCACAATATATTTACAATTATATACAAAGTAGAAAAAAATACAGAAATCCAAATTCCCTCCTGGACAAAAAAACCAAAACAAAACCAACAAACAACTGCCCAGAAGGGGCCTAAAACTACCCCTCTCTTCCTCCTTCTTTCCCAGGCAGACAAAAAAAATGACCAGCAAAGCTTATACTGTTTTCTGTTAGCCAGGATTAGGAGAAAAGATATTAGAGTGGAGTTAAGAGGAAGTGAATAGATCCAGAGACACAGACCAGAGTGACAGAAGATATTTACATTTATCCCTCTCAGCAAACCAATGAATGACATAGACTTCGTTGTTATTTTCTTTTCAAGACCAATGATCTAATTTTCCCTCATTAAAATATTCCCATTGGCCTCAAACCAGCACAGGTGCCCTGGATGGCAATGTGCCTTCCAGTCACTGCTCCTTGTGTGGTGATCCCACGTGGAAAGCTGGCACAAAACAAACCACACAGCTTGGGCACGTTGCATTATCTGACTGCAAAGTGCCTTCATCACACAGTGCAGTGCATCCCTTCACCCCTCTGCCTTCCTGCTTCCACAAGTAGAACATTTCCTTTGTGTAATGGGTTGATGATGATAGACTTTATGGAGAGCTCTTTAGGAGAGCTGTTTAAAGGAAGAGTTTGAATGATTGCCACATGAAAACAGAAAGCTAAGAAGGTTTCTAGCAAAATGAAATGTTTGTTTTGTTCAAGGGATGTTTCTCTGGGTTTTTTTGCTGTGTAATTTGGCTATGGCTGATCTAGTGGGGGAAAAAACACCAAACAAATGTTAGAAAAAGAAAAAAGGAAAGAATCTGGAAAGTGCAACAGTGAGCTCCTTAATTGAGTCAGGCAGAGACTGTCTAGTCACTTTAAAGTTTAAACAGAGGCATATGGCAAAGATTGGTTACTACTGGGACTGACAAGTGGGCTCTGTTCTGTTAACTTCAGCAGCAACAGGAAAAGGGAGAGGAAATAAGAAATGCAGACATGCAATAAACAAACCCAGGGAATTACAAGGGACTAAGCTGTAAGAGTATGCTAAATTACACCTATACATCAACCTTCTTTGTTTCCTTGCTGCAAAGAAAGACATGTAATTATAAATAAACATGGGAAGAGTTCAGGCCAACACTGCTGCTAGAAGGAAGAATCTTTTTTGTCTGCTAGGAACTCCTAATAGCTTGAACGCTTGCTTAAATCAATTGAAATTTTAAATTAAACATCAATATACTTTAATTTGTTTGGGCTTTGAGTTGTTTTAAATAGTAGTTTTTTTACTATTTGAATGCAAATTTTTACAGAAATTATTTTTGGGGTCCTTTTTCTTATAGATACATTAATGTTAAGTGAGTAGACTGTCTTCCGCTGTCGTCGTTCGCTAATTTATCTTCTGAAGTTGGCTGCTTTTATCAGTCTGTGATATCCACCTATAACAGAAGAAATCCATCTGTTTCCTCCAGAACTTTCTAAATCAGAATTCCCCCTCCCGGAAATACTGTTTTCCCTACACAGCCCACACTGAAACTGCTTGAGAGAGTCCAGTGCAGAGTCATAAAAGTGAAGGAACTGGAATGTCTCTTTTATGAGGAGAGACTGAGGGAGCTGGGGCTTGGCAGCTTGAAGAGGAGGAGCCTGAGGGGTGACTTCATCACCATTTAAATATGCAAAGGGTGAGAGCCAAGAGGACAGAGCCAGGCTCTGCTCAGTGATACCCAATGACAGGACAAGGGGCAGTGGGTGGAAATTGAGGCATAGAAATTCCATGGAAACATGAGGAGGATTCTTTCCCTGTGAGTGTGCCAGAGCACTGAAACAGGCTGCCCAGGGGGGTTGTGGAGTCTCCCTCTCTGGAAATATTCAAAACCCACCTGGATGTGTTCCTGTGTGATCTGGTATAGATGATTCTGCTCTGCAGGGAGGTTGGACTGGATGAGCTTTCAAGGTCCCTTACAGCCCTGACATTCTGTGAAACCTAACCACACATTTGGGTCAATCCCTGCAGCCATTACTTGAGTTGGTCAAGTCCTACACCACCTTTTACTGTCTTAACTTTCCTCTCCTGGTAAGGTAACCAGCGAAATAAGAACCAACTAAGGCTTTCTATTTAAGGGAAGATGTTTCTATTAAACTTTTCCATCCATATTCCTCCCACAAACACCTTGTCATGCATCTCCTGGCTTCATATGATAATGGTATAGAAAGTACTTTTTAAGAGGTGGATATTCCAGACACTTTGCTCTCTTTTCCTTTGCCTTAATGCAAATCAAAACTATGCTACTAGCATCAACAGACTAACCCCACTGTCACAAAGTATTATGAGAACACAGAGTTATATCTTTTATTTTTTCACTGATGAGTTAGGAATGACTCTTACACTCATAGTGTATTATGGCCTGTTATATACTAGTAACCAGTGCCTTGAATCTGGATTCTGGTGTAAAACTGCTTGGTGGAAAGGTGTAAGTTTTGGATTTAATTTTCCCCTGAATTACCTCAGTGAAAATCTGGACTCTAGGAACAGTAAATAAAGAATTGAAGGTTATAGTCTTTATATTTAAAACAGACAAAGGGCCATTTGCAATTACTCCACAGAATGTATTTACTCAAAATATCAGGGTTAGGCATATTAGAGTTTAGAGACATATTTGAGTTTAGAGACAAACTCAGTGGCATGCTTGAGGCATTGATAATTTTTGTCCAGCCAAAGTTTTGGAAGAGGGTACCAAAGATTTGGAAAATAGGTAATTACCTATTCATGGCTTAGAACAAAAACAACGAGAACCAACAACAACAAATCCATTGAGGTCTGCTTATTCTGTGAATTTGTATTAGAAAAGTTCTTATTCTCTCTTTTCAGGCCCATGGAACTGGACATTTTATCTTACTTGGTGTTGTAGAATCACAGAATGACTTAGATGATCTCTGAGTTTCCTTCCAACCTATTCCAGCCTCACTTCCATGGGCAGGGACATCTCTCAACTAGGCTCAGCTGCCCAAGGCATCACCCAACCTGGTCTTGAACACCCCTAGGGAAAAAGCATTCACAACCTCCCTGGGCAGCCTATTACAATTTCACTAGATGTGTAGTAAAGAACTTCTTCTTAATATCCAGTCTAAACCTTTTTCCCCAGCTTCAAACCCTTCCCTCATTGTCCTATTGTGAGACATCCTCTTGAAAAGTCCCTCTGCAGCCTTCCTGCAGGATCCCTTCAGCCATTGGAAGGCATCTCTTAAAGGTCCCTCTGCAGCCTTCCTGCAGGATCCCTTCAGCTATTGGAAGGCATCTCTAAGGTCCCCCTGCAGCCTTCTCTTCTCCAGGCTGAAGACCCTCAACTCTCTCAGCCTGTCTTCATGGCAGAGCTGCTCCAGCCCTTGCATCATCTTTGCGGCCTCCTCTGGACTTTCTCCAACAGCTCTGTGTCCTTATACTGGAAACACAGAGCTGGACAAAGTATTCAAGCTGAGGTCTCAGCAGAGCAGAGTCAAGGGGCAGAATCCCCTCTCTTGACTTTCTGGCCACACTCCTCTTGAGGCAGCCTAGGACAGGATTTACCTTTTGGTGCTGCTAGGCTGGTCCTGAAATGACAAATGCAGAAGTTCTTCCACAGGCAAACCCGAAGCGTATCGGAAAAGAAACACTCCAGTTGCTATTAAACATTTAGCAAAGACATTTATTTGGCTAGAATATGCTGCTTCAGTAGCTCTGAAAAAAATTGTTGCTGGCATGAAGAGCTGGGTGTCACATCAGAAACAAATATTTGACATTTCCTTGTTTCCATCATGCCTTGTCAGTGTAGTTTTACAAACATCCGCGGATTTTTTGCACACAGAAAGGATAAAAAGGAAACTAATGATAGTGTTCACTGAATGGATGTCACCTGCTAGGATCTGTACTGCAGCAGGATTTGGAGACTCTTGCCAGCAAGAGATGATGTTGTAGAATGAAATTTTGGCTTAGTATTGTTAATGATAAAATTATACTGTGTCAATATACGTGGTAGAACAATCATATAACAGCTTTAGTAATGAAACTTTTGTCTTTTTATGCTGGCAATTAATAATTGAATACAATTAATAATTTAATAAATATATTAAATTCAGTTTTAATTTAAAATACACTTATAACAGAGTTTTGAAGTTTATTTCATTACTTGATGCCACACATTTTGTTACAGACTTGTTGCTGATATTAACTTACTACTTTTTGGTGTGTACATTCAGTGTAGAAATTATTGAATGATAGAGGAGCTTAGGCTGGAAGGGACTTCAGAGATCATCTACTCCAACATCCTCAGTGTGAGCAGGGACACCTCTCAATTAGACTCAGCTGCTCAAGGTCTCATCCAACTTGGCTTTGAACACTCCCAGGGAGGAGGTAGCCACAGCCTCCTTGGGCAACCCATTCTGGAGTCTCACCACCCTCATACTGAAGCATTGACTAAGCTCCAGTCTAACCCTGCCCTCCCTTAGCTTCAAGCCATTCCCCCTTGTCCTGTCTCTAGACACCCTGATGAAAGTTCCCTCTGCAACCTTCCTGTAGGATCCCTTCAGGTACTGGAAGGCAGCTCTAAGGTTCCCCCCAGAGTCTTCCTCTCTTTCACACCTCATATCAGAACTGAACAATTTAGGTTGCCTAGAAGTTAAGAACCAGAGTGCCTAATATCAATTCCTCTTAATTTGCAGCTAACATTTAAAACATCTTTAGTAGCAGTTAATAGTAAGTATATAAAAATAATTTCAGATTTGGGATGATTAGAAAGCTAAAGTCTGGAATTTTGGGTTAGTATAGTGTGGTGTTCAGACAAAAACTGTAAACTACTTGGCTGTGTTTTTTGGTTAGCCCTTATCAGTAAGAAATCAGCCAGAAAGTTCCATACTTTTTTGGACTACAGCTACTATGACTAAGATTTATCCTAAGGGCAATCATAGTATTTTATAGCCACAGGTGGGTGTCACTTTGAATGTTACTTCCTTACTTCTGAATGTAACTTTGATGCCATTTTCTAGGCTCATCTTCCAGAAGAAATCATATTTATGTGTGTGGGTTTATTTTATCTTATTATATGCCAAATAATTTGCTCATGTAGCATAGCTGCAATGAAGCCAAGAGACTCTTTTGTATTCCTGAGCAGTTTTCCTAATTTTTCTAGCTAGTGAGACAAAAGCACCAATTCTACTTTTTGACTATATTTGGTATTTTAAATCATTCTATTTCAAGACCTGCCAAAGTCTGATCTCAGATAAAGTGATCTGATCATTGTTTTCAGTCTGAGTTAATATCTGACCATGGACAATATCCAGCAGAAGAACTGACTGTGTTTGTGCAGTGTAGAGGAGCACATGAAGAAAGAATAAGTGGCTGAGGAGTACTAAGACACCTTACACTAAACTGTCATGCAAACATTTTTATCTTTGCACCAACAAGACTATTCTTAATAGCAAAAGTGATGAAAATTGGTGGGAAAAAATATTCTCTAATGAAGTTATAATCTTGATTGTATTAATGCATCTTTTTTTCCCCCTGTAGTCATTGTTTAAAAGATTATATTGCTTTTGCAGTTATTTCCATATCCATTTATTTCTGCCTGCTTCACTGTAACGTTTTTATGTGTTCATGGTATATATTTTGGTGTGATGAAAGCTACTGAGCAACAGCATAAATTGTGTCCCTCCTATTTTCCCAAACATTATTGCAAATTAACAAACATTCATGAATGGTTTGCAGTAACCTCATAGAATCACAGAATGTGAGGGGTTGGAAATGACCTTGAAAAATCATCCAGTCCAAGCCCCCGCCAGAGCAGGTCACATAGGAATGCATCCAAGTGTGTTTGGAAAGTCTCCAGACAAGGAGACTCCACAACCTCTCTGGGCAGCCTGCTCCAGGGCTCTGGCACCCTCACAGAGGAAAAAAAACTTCCCTCCTGTTCCCATGGCACCTCCTCTGCTCCAGCTTGCATCTGTTGCCCCTTCCCCTGTCCCTGGCCATCCCTGAGCAGAGCCTGGCTGCATCCTGCCCACACTGCCCTGCACATCTTTAGCAGCAGCAATGAGGGCAGCCCTCAGGCTCCTCTGTTCCAAGCCCCAGCTCCCTCAACCTCTCCTCACAGGAGATGTTCCACTGCCTGCAGCAGCTCTGTGGCTCTGGGCTGGACTTGCTCAAACAGTTCCCCTAAGGTCCTTCTTGAACTGAGGAGCCCAGAACTGGACACAGTGTTCCAGATGTGCCTTCATCAGGGCAGATTAGAATTTCTATGGAAAATCTACTGACATCTGTATTAATGAAGATTTTTTTTTTCTTCCCTCCATCTTCAGTATGTAGATGATTGGGATCTGTAGAGATGAAATAACTTTTACAATAATTTTATAACAATTTGAATATTATCAGGTCTTTATCTTGAAAGAGGCATGGAAAGAAGTTTCTAATGGCTAAGTCAGTTTATTTAGTCTCATATGTACTATATTGTACTATATTGTTGGTTAACTTAGGAACTAAAAAAGAGGGAAAAAATCCTAGCTAACAAAATAATTTAAATACTCTCTTTTTATATATATAGATACAGAGAGAAACTGTAAAGAGCCCCTGTAATCTGAAGCATTTGTGCTTTTTTCAAAGTTCTCATCCATTCACACTCCCATCTTTTCCACCTCCTCACCTTCAGTTTATATCAACATTTATGTCATCTTTTTGAAAAAACAAAACAACAAATCAAAACCAACCATGTAGTGATGTAGAAGTAATTTATGGACAGTTTAGGCCACGTGGAGGGGAAACATACTGAAAGATGAAGAATAAGTGTAACAAGTGAGTTGGGTGAGGCTGTGGTGGTTGAGGCATGCTGGTGGAATAGGCACTGAGGTATTTAGCATCTTTATTAGCTTAATGGTTATTGGCAGTTATATAGAGATCTGCAGAAAGAAACAAATGTACCTGTAGTGCTGGTCCCAGTTAGGACTTTTATTGTGTTTGGGGCTGTTAACAGTCAATCTCCTAACTCCTTCTCTAAGTATTGATTGTAGAGTCAGAGCATGATAAAATAGTTTGGGTTGGAAGGGACCTTTTAAAGATTGTGTGGGGATTGCATTGAGCAGGGACATCTTTACCTAGATCAGGTTGGTCAGAGCCTCACATAACCTGACTTTGAATGCTTCTGGGGATCTTTCCCCTCTCTAGGGAAGCTATTTTAGTGTTTCATAATCCTAATTGTGAACAAATCTTTATTCCCAGTCTGAATTGTTCCTCTTTTGGTTTAAAACCATCACCCATTGTCCCGTCGCAACAGGCTCTGCCAAAAATCCTGTCCCCATCTTTCTTACAGGTCTCCTTTAAGTACTGCAAGGCCACTATAAACTCTCCCTGGAGCTTTCTCTTCTCCAACTGAACAAACCCTGTCCTCATGTGAAAGGTATTCCATCCCTCTGATCATTTCTGTGGCCCTCCTCTGGACCTGCTGTAACAGGATACAATTTATTGATCATGGTAGTTTGGTTGTGGTTGGTCTCAATGATCTTAAAGGTCTTTTCCAGCCTTAATCATTCTATGATAACTGTAAATGTGTATGACAGTCCAAGTCCCTAGTTTAACTTTGTCTTGATAGGAATTAGTCTGCTTTTAGAAAGGAGAATTTTAATTTGAGGTTAAAAGCATTTGAAAGAATTTAAAATGAAAATTTATCCTTGGTTCCCTGCCTCCCATCTTAGTAGCCACCAGTCCTTTTTCATTGTAGAAATGCAACTGAAGCACGAGGACCTTCAGTTTGTGAGCAAGTATGTCCTGCAGCATTTTAAACAGAGACCATTGGAATTTGTGTGAAAGAATATAATCAAACACACTTCCAAAGAGCTGAATTGCTAAACAGTTGAAAAATCATTTCTTTGTGGTGCTTAAAAAGTAGTGCCATAAAGTGAAATAAATGTCTATTAAATGAAATCATAGAATCATGGAATGGTTTAGGTTGGAAGGGACCTCAAGGATCATCCAGTTCCAAGCCCCTGACACCTCCCACTAGAACAGGTCACTCAAGACCTCATCCAACCTGGCCTTGAACACCTCCAGGGAGGGAGCAGCCACAACCTCCCTGGGCAACCTGTGCCAGTGTCTCACCACCCTCACCATAAAGACCTTCTAGCATCCAGTTTAAATCTCCTCTCTTCCACTTAAAACCCATTACTCCATGTCCTGTCATTACGAGACCTTGTAACTAGTCCCTCCCCAACCTTCTTGTAGGAGTTCTGTTCATCACATGTAATTTAAAGTCCAAAGAGCACATTTCAGCAATTTCATTTCACTAACCATTTTCCAGGAGGGGGGAAAAGCCCATCTGAGATAGAGAACAACAAAGAGAGAATCCAGAAACAACTCAGTTAATCACTGCTGAGAAAGAAAACCATATGGCATAGTGGTTAGACACAAAGGCAAGGGGATGTTTATTTTGAACTGCTAATCTGGATGGTCTGTTTATTATGTGTCCCTCAACCTCTTTCAGCTTCAGCCAACTCTGCCAGCATAATGGGTAAGCCAGCAGGACATCACTGCAAACCGTATGTCACCAGAGGAGCTCTCTGGGTAAATAAATACTCTGAACACTTTACAGTGTTCACTTTTTTTTTTCCCTTAGAAGAAGGTTAGCTTGTTACAACAGTGCAACTCCATCAAGTTCAGAAGAGCAAATCCAAATAGGATCAACCTGTTCTAGCAGGAGGCAAATGTAGAAGAATGAGATACAAACAACAATGCTGATCTTCAAAGTTCTGAGTTGTAGAAGAATGGACAGAAAGCAGCATCCTGTTAGGCAGGTAGTAGATAAATAATCAATATAATGACTAAAGACGAAAATGGAAGCTGTCCTTTGCATCAAGGAGCTACATCTGCTTTTGGTCACATCAGTATTAATCCAGAATCATTTCAGTAACTGATGTGAATGAATTAGGTTGACATTCCATTGGTGTATTGAAGTTGTAGGACACTGTTTCTATAATATGACACTTTCTGATCCAGAGGAAGAAAGCCACAGAAATGAGAGCATTCTGAGATTTTTCAAGTCCTTCAGTAATGAGAGTATTGTTTTGTTTGTTACAGAATAAAATTAGCATCTTGGGAATCTTAGCCTGGTTTCTTTTGTAGCTTAGGTGCCCTTTTAGGAGGCAAATAACAGATAAATAATTAAATTAAAATTCAAGATGAAATAAGCACTGTAGAAAAGCTTCAGATGGAGACCCAATGGCAAATCCCTGAGCATCCAGTTCACTCCTGCAGTTTTCCAGTATGTCCACGAAACAAACACAAAACAATTTCACACATACATCAGGAAAGATTCATTCAGCTAACTGTGAAGACTTCTGTGTTTGTTGTCCTGGAAACCTTAGGGTTATACTCAAGAAAACAACACCACAGTTCTACTAATGTGAAACTTGGTTTGTGCTTTCATAGTGCATGGGAAAGCATATTCAGTTTGTTTGCACCACACTGATGTTTGTTTGGTTGTAGACTTGTTTTTGTGTCTCTGTGTGTGCCTGTGCATTGCATAAATAGATTTATTTTTAAATCGAGATGTAGAATTTCTTTGGAGCAGTGGTTGGAAAGCCACTGCACTGCAGCTTTGTCTTTTTAAGGGAATGGAACTCAGGTGTCTTTTAGTCCTAATTTCTTTTCTACTTTTATCAAATACCTCTGAAAGCCTTCTCGCCCCCCCCCCCCCTTTTTTTTTTGTTTTTCTGTGTGAGAGATGTTAACCTGTTGTTNTTAGGGTTAGGGTTAGCTGTTACGGTGAGGGTAAGGAGGTGGGGGGTTAGGGTTAGGGTTAGGGGGTAAGGAGGTGGGGGACTTGAGCATCTCCCCTATGGAGAGAGACTGAGAGCCTTGGGGCTGTTTAGCCTGGAGAAAAGAAGACTGAGAGGAGATCTGATCCATGTGTACAAATATCTGAGGAGTGGGTGTCAAGTGGTTGTGGCCAATCTCTCTTTGGTGGTTAGCAGCAATAAGCCAAGGAGCAACAACTACAAACTGGAACAGAGAAGGTTTCACCTCAACATGAGGAGAAACTTCTTTACAGTGAGGGTGGTAGAGCCCTGGAGCAGGCTGCCCAGAGAGGTTGTGGAGTCTCCTCTGCAGACTTTCCAAAGCCACTTCGATGCATTCCTGTGCAGACTACCCTCAGGGATCCTGCCTTGATGGGGGGGTTGGACTTGATCTCTGGAGGTCCCTTCCAACTTCTGGGTTTCTGTGAATGTGATTATTGTCCACTACTCTAAGTAGCTTGTATGAGAATACTAAATATACTAATGACTCTATAAAAAAAAGGGAACTTAAATATAAAGGGGTTAAATGACAGAACTAGGAGTGCAATTTAATACACCCAGACATTAAGGAATGACAGATTAGATGGCATAAGTAAGCTTAAGTGAAGTTCTGTTACATGTCTTTAATTATAGGTTATTCCACCAAATCTTGCCTCTTCAATGCCTAGGATGGATCTGTTGTGTGAAGGGAGTGAGGCTATGTAGTGAAAGATGCAATTGTTTGTAGGACCCTTGATTCACCTGTTCAAAAGTAGGAAAGCATGTAATTAGTGAGGCAGGATAGCTCATAAGTAGAAAGGTAGTTTCTGTTGTCAAGGCAATTTGATGCTGCTATACAGATTAAGTTTAATCCTGACTCGAATATGTACAAGGAAGAGGCTGCTGAAAGTAATTTAAAACAGATTTTTAACAGTGTTGGTTGGTGTGGTTATGTCAGATTTTTTTTTTTTTTTTATGCTTATACAGCCTGGAGAAGAGAAGGCTTGCAGGAGACCTTAGAGTAGCCTTCCAGTATCTGAAGGGGGCTACAGGAAGGCTGGGGAGGGACTATTGACAAGGGCTTGTAATGACAGGACAAGGGGCAATGGGTTTGAAGTGGCAGAGGGGAGATTTAGACTGGATGTCAGGAGGAAGTTGTTTGCAGTGAGGGTGGTGAGACACTGGCACAGGTTGCCCAGGGAGGTTGTGGCTGCTCCCTCCCTGGAGGTGTTGAAGGCCAGGTTGGAGGAGGCCTTGAGTGAGCTGTGCTAGTGGGAGGTGTCCCTGCCTATGGCAGGGGGTTGGAACTGGATGATCCTTGAGGTCCCTTCCAACCTTACCATTCTATGATTCTATAACTATTTTGAAACCTTTGACAGTCAAAGATTCTTTACATGAAGGCTTTGCTCTATCATGAGGTGAATACCTGAAGAATCAGGTCCTTGCATTGAAAATTATTGCACATTTTGTTACTCTTTGTGTTGCTCAGATCTCTTTGCAAAATGGAGTTACTCCCTCTCCTTCTCTACTGTGAGAATGCATTTGAAAACTATTAGAGATTATAGGATTAAACTAACAGCAAAGCAAGTATTTTTCTCTTTGAGTAGCATATGAAGTGTGGTGTAAACCAGGTCTCTGTGACACGTGAAAGATGTGGACCTGATGGAGCGGGGCCACAAAAAATATCATGGAGCTGAAACACCTCTGCTACAAGGACAGGCTGAGGGAGCCAGGCTTGTTCAGCCTGGGGTAGAGAAGGCTCCAGGCAGACCTAACAGCAGCCTGCTAGGACCTGAAGGTGGCTACAGGAAGGGTGCAGAGGGACTGTTCAGCGGCCTGCACTGGTAGGAAAAGAGGCAATAATTTGAAATGAGAGAAGAGTTAGATTGGATGTTAGGATCAAATGTTTTACTAGGAGAGTGGTGGGATGCTGCAACAGGTTGCCCAGGGAGTTGGTTGAGGCTCCATCCCTCAAGCTATTTAATGTCAGGCTGAACAAGGCTCTGGTTAGCCTGATCTAGTGGAGGATGTCCCTGCTGACAGCAGGGGGTTTGGGCTAGATGAACTTTGGAAGTCCCTTCCAACCCAAACCGTTCTCTGATTCAATGAGAACAGCAGAAAATGAGGATTTGCTATTATTATCCATTCTCTGCCTCTGGCCTTTTTTAAAAAAAATGCCTAGGGGATTCTGATGTGCAATGTTTGCATAGCAAGTCAAAGCTGAAATTGGTGCTCACTTGTACAATTTTAGGAGCCTTTTTAACTTTGGTGTTTTCCATGCAATCGCAATTTGACATAGATCACTCTGGCATATGTTATCATCATCTTGTCAATCAGCTCCTCAAACTATCCTGTGTGGTTTAGGATGAAGCAGCTTGAATGTGGGGGAAATCTAAGTAGAATCCCAGCTCACAGACAGGAATAGTGGTTACTATTTTTCTTCTGACGGCAAAAAAAAAAAAGAACCCTGTTGGCTTGTCCCAGTTTCACAGTTTTATGGCTTGAACCACTTCTGTTTATGAAGAAGCATAGAAATGCCTTTGGATCAAGTTCAAAGAAGGCAGCTGACTAACAAGCCCTTCTGTTAGCTGACACAGGTCATCTATGAAGTACTGTGGGTTGGGTTTTTGTTAAGATTGCATTTTTGTTAATTTTGTGTTTTATGGGGAGCATTCAGGAGGGAAAGGCATAGGAAAAGTCTGCTCTTGGGTAAGATAAAGGTCATGGAAAATTAATCACCTGCTACATGGTTATCTAGAGACTACAGTTTTGACCCATATATGTGTAACTATTTTTAAGGCTCCAAAGAGCAGATGGCATTGGTTGACAGTCAGCAAAGACAAGTAAATTTATTTATAATGTTGCAAGGTTATGGAGGTGAATTAAAAAAACTGAAGGGTTTAGAAGTGATAAAAAGTACAGAAAATAGTTGAGATGGTAATAAAGCTGCTTCCTTCCAGGGGCAAAGGTGGTGGTTATTTTTTTTTTTTTTATTTTTATTTTTTCATTGTGTCTGATTGCAAATTAAGGGGAAAAATATTAACCTCAGGCATAAAAGAAATATTCAGTCCCTACCTCCTTGGTTACCAGAACAAAAAAACTGTATTCTTTGAATTTTTTTTATTTTATTTTTTTTTAGATTTGATTTTTTTTTTTCCCCCTGCTGGTTGACATACAAAGAGATATAGCTCAATAAAATGAAAGATCCAGTGTATTGCAGTTCATATTACTGGCCTGAAGGAATTCTTTAGTCGGGTTAATGGATCTGATGGTTTTTCCCTTCATTGATTTTTAAGATGATTATATTTTATTTATAGGTGAGAAAATAAGAGTTAATCTTAAATTTATTGAAAACTTCTTGTGAGGCTGGAGGAATTGATAATGATAACAATGCATTCAGGGAAGCCAAACTATTCCTATCTTTAATCCTCTAAGTGCAAAGCTATTGAGGTGAAATTAAATGTGTTTTTATGTCCACCTATGTTCTGAATAACAGAGATATTTTTCTTGCTCCCATGAAAAGATTTCATTACATGGAGCATTGGTACACCTCAGGTGTTTCTTTTGTGAAAACTGTGTGAGCTGAAAGCTCATGGATAAGAGCAAGTTGTCCTCTGGAGGCTATAAGATCTGATTTCTAAGTCAGACAAGTCATTTGTCAGATAAAAAGCCTACCGGTCAACCATAATTGTGTCCACAGGTTTGAATCTTAAACCAGAGCTTGTGAGTTGCAAATGTACAGTGGAATTTGAAGAACAGCAGCTTGTTTCAGCTCAGCACCCCGTGCCTTTGTGCTATTTAGGGATCTGTCTTTGTGTCCTAAATGTGCTCAGACTTAATTTTAATTAAAAAAAAAATTATCACTATTCAGCAAGCCAATAGGTGATAACAAAAGGCATAATAATTTTACACTGTAAACATAAAATGGCAATCATCTCTCAGCAACACTGACTGAGCATTCAGCTCACCCAGCCACTGAACTGGGTGGCTAAAGATGGAGAGATGCTGAATCAAAGTTATGCCTCGGGCAACCGTAAGCCCTTGTTACACAACCCTAATGCGTGGTGAAAGTTCTAGAGTGGCATTATATTTTGATAAAAATAGCTCCTCAGCAATTTCATCACTTGTAATGATCCAGATCCAGTGCATTTCTATGGGGTAAAGGAGCAGAAGGAGCAGTTTGGGAATGTGCAGCAGATTCTGCAGAAAACAAAGCGAGAAAAAGGGAGAGAGATCAGAACGCTGCAATTACTGTTGAATTTTTCATGCTTATAATGCATTATCTCAAGCTGGCACTGCCATTAATGGCTGTATAAGGGCTGTGACTGGACACCTACATTAATTTTAGAGCTCCTCTATTGTTTTGCTTGAAGCAAAATTTGACATCAACACGATGTTTCACCTTAGATTGAACTTAGTGGGGAAACAACATGAAAGTATATTAAAAACCCCTGCTCGCTTCCCACCACTTTTTCAATAACATCTTTTTAGACAGCTTTTGGTATAAAATATAAACCTTTTGGAACCCATTTCCAAAAGGAAAAGACTGTTTTGTGCTAACTTCCGTTCCCTGACTTCGAGGTGCACCCAAGGCAATATAGACAAACTTTAAGCAAGGTACAAAAATAATTAGACATGCTCACCACTGCAGAAACAAACTGGAGACAAGCAGCCTATGCACTGTGTGCAACTGAAAAAAGGGAATGAAACGAGGAGTTGAGGGGTCAGAGCCTTTCCTAGGATTAGCCTGCACAAGTGTAACACTGTAAAAGGGGAGGCAGAGAGAGGTAAGAGGGGGAGCTGCATGTACTGATTCTGAAATTACCACATATGTGTAAAGTGTTTTCCTGTTGGGGCAATGCAGCTGTCAAAACAGATCCACAGGTAGCGTGCGAATTGGGAAGTGTGGGGCAGGAAGAAAGGGCAGAGGTTGAACAAAGCCAGCAGAGGTTTGGCCTCCAGATTTGGCTAAAATAAGAGGTGATCTGAACCATTGCCCAGAATTCAAACCAAAAGAGAACTGAACTGGTCAAAAGCTTCAAAAACAGATTTCCTATTTTCCTGTTCCTCTGCGCTTCCTGGTTATCCTTAGTTCCCCGAGTCAAGGGCCAAGGCAAAATTAAAAGGGCTGATCTTGCACTCTTGTACACTGGCCCCAGGACCACAAGAAATCTCCTATGAAGTCTGTTCTCACATAAAGTTGTTGGGTAAATAGTGCAGTTAATTAAAGTAGCTTGAGTAAGACCTGGAAAAGCCATCAAAGTCAACTCTATTTGATCTTTCCTGTAATTAGATGTAAAGCAGTTCCTCTCAGTTTCTTCAAGCAACCAAAGAATTGATAATAACTTAACTGAATGTTAGAGGTTTCAAATTAGTGTGGACTCTATAGACCAAGATTCATAGAATACCAGGTTGGAAGGGACCTCAAGGGTCATGCAGTCCAAGCTTTCAGAGTAAGAATATAGCTTAAATGAGGTGGTCCAGCACCCCATCAAGCTGGGACTGAGAACTGGTTAATGTAGGGGAATCTACCACCTCCCTTGGGAGTTTCTTCCCTTTTTCCCCCCCTTTTTTTTCCATAAAGGGAACAATCATGTGGCATTTGTGCAAACAGTACAAACAAAAGCCTTGGGACTGCTCAGAATGCATAAACTTGAGCATATGTGCAAATCCTCCCTGGATTGCACCCAAAGGGTGCATCTATAAAGAGCTACAAGTATAAAAATACTGAAATTACTTGCACATGTGCTATTTAGGTCATTGTCTATAGCAATTCAACGTAAAAGAAAGACTTATTTCAGTTATTTGTATTTATAGACTCGGTCCAAGATGTGACAGAACTCCCTGTGGATTGTTAATTGCCTACTGCTTATTTGGTATTGCAGGGGCAGAAGGATGGGGGAAAAGAGTCAGGAGGGAAATACTGAGTAATGAAATATCTTTTTCTCTCATGACAAACAACTTTTTAAGGATTAGAGGAAAAGTGATCTACAGTGATACTATTGAGAACAGAGGGCTAGTGCACCTCTTCTATAGACAGGATGAGAGAATTGGAATTGTTCAGTCTGGAGAGGAGAAGGCTATGAGGAGACCTTATTGTGGCCTTCCATTGTCTGAAGTGGGCTACAAGAAAGCTGGGGAGGGACTTTTTAGGGTGTCAGGTAGTGATAGGACTGGGGGGAATGCTTCCAAGCTAGAGGAAGGGAGATTGAGATCAGACATTAGGAAGAAGTTTGCCATGAGGTTGGTGAGACACTGGAACAGGTTGCTCAGGGAGGTGGTGGCAGTCCCATCCCTGGAGGATTTAAAGGCCATGGTGGATGTGGCTTTGGGCAACCTGATCTAGTTTGAGGTGTCCCTGCCCATGGCAGGGGGTTGGAGCTGGATGATTGTTGGGATCCCTTCTAACCCTGACAATTCTGTGATTCTGTTGAGAATTCCAGGTTCTTGGCATTACAGACTTTAAATCTCAAAGCTTTCCTAATAAGCAGTATTTACTACTTGCTTTGTGGTTGAGGTATTTGTTTGCTTTCCTACTATGAACATAAAAATGTTTTTGCTTGCCACTTGATCATTTTAAGCCCCTTTAATTTGTTGTTGGTTTAGAAACATTCCCATGTTTGAGGACTTCTGGAGACAATAATGAGGTAGATCTCTGTCCACATCAGCTGACCACACAGAATTAATACAGATTATTGCTGGGGAACTCGAAGGAAAACCACATAATTTCTAGAAAAATAACTTTTATAGATATTCTCTGTATATAAATTTTATAGATTCATATAAATGTACATTTATACTAATTATGTATTTTATATTATTGCATAAATTAGGTATAAAAATATATGTAGAACTTACATTTATCTAAATTTCATAAATTAGAATCCTGTTCATAAAATCAAAGTTAATAATCCCTTAGAAAAAATGAGAAAATAATTTAGACAGTGACTGTAATCTCTCTTTTGGGGAGCTCAATGTAAGAATCTTTAGGTGCTTCTCTGTATTGCTCACCCCTGCTGAAAAACAAAATGAATTTTGCTGAGACTTCAGAAAAATTTTCCAGAGGAATTTCATGGGGGGAGTTTTCACTTTCTAGCTCAAGCCAGCTTGAATTTTCTTGGTATATAAATGTCTATTAAAAAATCTATACTGTAAAATCCATCCTGGCTCTCCCCAGTGTGCTTGAGGTAGGGATGCAACTGTGACGAAGCAAATAGGAAGTACAAAGAAAATGACTGTATGGTAACTTATAGATGACAAAACTGAGGATGTTACAAATATAGTAAACCTACATGAGAAAACAAAAGACAATGAACTTCCCATTTTATTCCATACCCATTAGTGCAGTTAAAAATAGCAGTCTTCACTTGAGAAGGTACTGGGGACTCTTTGTCTTCCATATTTGCCCTTTAAGAAAGAAAGGTCAGTCTGGAGGATTAATACTATGCATGAAAAAGATAATCCACCCTGAATGTCACAACAGAGTTCTGTATCTAGAGGTTTAAAAAAGTTACACAGTGGAAAAAAATGAATTATAGGCAAGCAGATCTATAAATCTACATAGTTTTTCGGTTAAAGACAGTGAATAATTGTATACTTATCCTTCCTAAGGTGTGCATGGGAGGTTGTCCTTAGGGAAATGCATCCAAAAGGGTTCCTCACCCACAAAGAAAATATGGAGCCTCAGCAATTGTGATTTGTTCAGGCCAAATGTTTGTGTAACTAAGCTAAAAGTTTATCAAGAGTAGGCAAATAAAACAATCTGTCTCACTGAAAATACCTCCAAGTTGAAGGAGGGCAGATTTTAGACCTTAGGAAGAAGTTCTTCACCATAAGGGTGGTGAGACACTGGAACAGGTTGCCCAGGGAGGTGGTGGAAGCCTCATCCCTAGAGGTCTTTAAGGCCAGGCTGGATGTGGCTCTGAGCAACCTGATGTAGTGTGAGATGTCCCTGCCCATGGCAGGGGGGGTGGAACTGGATGATCCTTGAGGTGCCTTCTAGCCCTGACAATTCTGTGATTCTACTTATGATCTAACACAAACAAACAAAAGTCCAAGAAGCATTTTATTTCTGCTGTGTAAGCAGGCAGACTTGCAGTATTTTCACAGGACTGGAATGTATGATTTGTTTTGTTTTGTTCTTCTACTGAGCAGCAATAATAACAACAACAATAATAATGCCCACAATGAGCCCTAACTCTCCTTCTGTCCTACAAGTGGAGCCCTTCCTGATTGTTATTTCCTGAATCTTCTCTTACTGTGACTCCCCCACTTGTGTCCATTCACATCCAGTGTTTTGCCCTCTTCAGCAGGTATGCAATCACTTATCAAATAAGGCAGTTTTTGCTAACACTAGCTTCTTTTTTATCACAAGTGCTTTCCCTTATCAGTATAAATATAGTTCTTTAAATTTGTTGTTAAATATGAAGCATGCACCCCTTAAAATCAACCCAAAGTGTCGCTGCTATGTAACATTCCTGAGTCCTCTCCAGTAACTGATGTACATAGTTTCCTTCTCAGTATTTTGTTTTATTCTACAATAGGAAGGTCATGCAGAGATGGTGCTTACCTTTAATCTGCCCTTTCTTTGGAAACCAGGGCTACACTTCTTAGGGTGGATACACAATTCAACTGCACCAGCTTGTCAACTTTGTTATATGTGTAAAGGGCACATCCAGGTAAATGAGAAGGAAATGCAGAAGCAGAAAGAAGAATTCTTTACACAGAACACATCTTGCTGAGTGGAGCAGTGTAGATAAAGGAGAGCACACTTAATGCCAAACTGGACTAATAAACTTTGTGATCGTTATACATTGCCTTGAAATGACTGAGCAAACAGGATCCTGAAGAAATGCTCTGTAATGATAATGTTTCCATGCAGTATCTTCTGCAGAAAGAATCATGTAAACAGTTGGGTTTGATATGGGTGTTGAGTCTGGCTCTTGAGAAACTGGCCCTTTGTGCCATAACTCCTGCAAAAAAATAGTCTAAATGCTCTGTGTGCATCTCTGTTCCAGGACAGATGGTTGTGTGTAAGCAAAGCCAATTGCACTTACATATAGGCATACCCACTTCTCTGTCTTTAGTTCCTTGAGAGAGCTAATCCAAAGAGTTGTACTTACTAGGAGAGAAGCAAAACCAGTTACTGCTTGCAAGTGCAGGGATATGTATACCCAGCCCTTAACTAAACTAATGAGTACTGCTTCATTCAGAGAGCTATTTGGACAGGTTCACTTCATGCTTAATTACCTCCTTTTTTGTGAGGGGTGCCTTGGATAATTTAAGCACAGAATGTTAGGGGTCAGAAGGGGGGACCTCAAAAAATATTCTAGTCCAATTCCCCAGCTGGTGAAGGATGAGTTTGTTTTTAAGGTGTGATCCTCAGCACTAAGGATAATCATTTTGTTATTACAATAAGTTTGTTTTAATATTTGATGGCTGTATCTGTTCTTAATTGGAAAATCCTTCCAATCTACGTGTATGTGACGTCTGCATTTCATTCTGATCCTGACAGCATTGCAGCCTAAGGAAGATTTCTAATTTCTTTCTATTCAAATGTTGTACTTTGCTAAAAAAAAATATTTGCAACAGGTATTTTTACAAGAAAGAGGGATTAATTATATTCTCCCAGCTGTAAAGGCTTTGTTGCCTTTGGTTTGTCATGTTAATAGTGAGTAATGATGATGGATAGAGATTAGGGCTGTTAAATTAAGAAGACCAAGTGCAGGGTCCTGCATTTGGGTCAGAGCAATCCCAAACACCAATATAGGTTGGGCAGTACTGGTTTGAGCAGCCCTGAGGCAAGGGACCTGGCAGTGCTGGTGGATGAGAAGCTTAACACGAGCCATGACTGCAGCTCAAAGAGTCAACCAGATTCTAGGCTGCATCAAGAGGAGTGTGGCCAGCAGGGCAAGGGAGGGGATTCTGCCCCTCTGCTCCACTCTGGTGAGACCCCACCTGGAGTACTGTGCCCAGTTCTGGAGCCCCTCTTACAAGAAAGATCTGGAGGTGCTGGAACATGTCCAGATAAAGGCCACAAGGATGATCAAAGGACTGGAGCGACTCTCCCGTAGAGACAGGCTGAGCGTGTTGGGGCTGTTCAGTTTAGAGAACAGAAGGCTCTGAGGGAACCTTACTGTGGCCTTCCAGTATCTGAAGGGGGCCTACAGGAAAGCTGGGGAGGGACATTTTAGGGTGTCAGGTAGTGACAGGACTGGGGGGAATGGAACAAAACTAGAAGTGGGTAGATTGGGATTAGATGTTAGGAAGGAGTTCTTCACCATGAGGGTGGTAAGACACTGGAAATGCCCTTCCTGCTCTAAAACCGTTACTTTAAATGATTTAGAATAGACAGGAGTTGCAGTGTTAATTTAAACTGAAGTGTGTTTCAAGTCCTCTGAAACTCAAGAAATGTAGACAAATGGGCAAACCTTTATTTCATAATTATCTCACATTTAGGTGCTGCCTTTTAACATTCATCACAAGAGCAGAATGTAGTCAACATACTAGATTTGTTATTCCTGATGCTCTGCTTTTATTGTGACTTCTTATAACTGCTTTTGTCTTTCTGGATGCTGGATTTGTGCTGAAGAGGACTGGTAGTGCCTGATATGGAGTAAATGCTAGAGAGGTTTTACAAGAGTATGAAAAAAATCAATATATTTAATTTAAAGGAGAGAGGCAACACGTACAGACCCAACAGATTTTCATCAAAAATCAAACAGGACTTGAACATCAGCACGTTCCCAAGGATCTAAGCATTTGGGAACTCTCTCTGGCCTTCAAATGACAAATGGTTACGTGTTTCTGGTGCATCATTTCTAAATAAGTAATGGCCCACAACCCTTTTATTAAATGTGTAGGCTTCACAGATGCTCCCTTCTAATCTCTGACTATCGATCCGTACATGACATCACTCTAACAGATGATCTGCCTTGCAACACTCATACATAAAGAAAGCAGACTTGGAGTCCACCACCTTCATCATCTTCAGAATTCCTCTCTTTAGTATCTGTTTTAAAATAACTCCCAACATTTACTGAATTGTATCCCTGTTTTATCTCACATCTTCCTGCTCTTTAGGTGAGTAACCATAATGAAAGGGCAAGGTGCTCTTCATTATTGAACTTGCAACTGATTAAGCAAGCCAGGAGCCAAGCTTGATGCTCAAAGCCAGCCTTTTGCTTGTCACACTATCACCATTTTCATATTTTATTGTTTATAAGGTATAGTAATGGTGTTTCAACACTTTGGTTATGTGGCTTCCCTTGTGTTAATGTGCTGCTTCTTAGGACATTTATGTAAAATTGATTCTTCTCAGCAGTATCTTTCTTTTTCCTCCCCTTAACTGTGCTGGTTTGAGCTAATTGGAATATTTTAATAGAAAAATTATACTATAGGCTGTGAAGGAAAACAATGGTGATGTCTGCTTCACTCATAGGCTTGCTGAGATGTTTAGGAATAAGGAACCCAAAACAAAGAAGATAAGAGAGTGTCTTGAGGGGGCAGTCNTATACTGTATATATTTGCTTGTATATTGTGCTGAGCTGTAAATAGAGCTTCGTCTCTTAACTTCCAGCTCCGGCGGAGGTCTAGTCTGGGTCATTTTAAAGTGTGGGGGGCGAGGAGCTCCCAAACTGTCACATTAACTCATCTTACCTTCACTGACAGAAGTAGATTTTGCTCTTTCCTTTTGAATGAAAGTAGGAAATACAAAACTGAAACAAATTTTCATCCATAAACACCAGAATCTAAATGATGTTCAAAGCCAGAAAGTTAAAAAATACTCAAAAGGAAAATGTGTTGGATGTATTCAATATATACTTTAGCAGAAAACATCTTTTTAAAGGAGCTTTATGTCAAATAATGAAGATTAAACAGATTTGTTTAAGGACTGAGTGTTGCAATGGATCTTTTTCATGTTAGCACTGATGTTTTGACACTTGTTGAGTGAACTGGTATTAATATAACATTAGGAGAAATTCCCCTCCTGAGAGGGAATCTAACTGAACAAAATGATATTGAATGAATTTTATTATATTTATCTAACTAACATGTCATCAACCATTTGAAACAGAAGAGAGGTTAATGATCTCTGTTGTTGTCATCATAAAAATTAGGAAAGAATAAAATAAGCTTAATGATGTATCCCATTACTGTTTATTATGGGGATTAAATGCACACTGCTGTCCACTGCACTGAAAAAAATGGACCTCAAGCTGTGAGCAATTAGCAAAATTATATTATTGTCTAAACTTATGCTGTAACTAATTACTCTTGTCACTGTGTTTTTCTTTGGTGGGCTCTGTGTGTTTTAGGTAGGTCTCCAGCTTTGTGTGTAAAAAATGGAAGGATCTCATAGTGCTGTAGTCCAACCTGCATAGGAAAGCTGTTATTTATTGCATAAATGCAAAATGAAATAAGAGAGTGGACAGGATAAAGGTTGAGGATAACCTGAATTTGTTTGTATACCTAAAGGATGTCCCTGTCTTTTTGTTTTCCCTTTGGTTTTGAATATTCATATGACAGCAAAACGTCCACCAGGCACAAAAGATTTTTGTCAAGTGGTGAGATCAAACTATCTATTTATTATTGGGTGTTTGTGTTGTTGTGTGTGTCAACCCAGAACAAGACCTTACTGTGCTGGGCTCTCTGCAAACAGATTAGCAGATGGTCCCAACTTTAGAGAGCTCATGTTCTGAATCAACAGGGTTAATGATAAGGCACAACACAAAACAGTGGTGTGAACAATGTCATGGCAGCAAATGTTACATGAGCTCCATAATTTCATGCTGGAAGCATGGAGTGAGGGTTTGGTGTGCTTTCTAGTGGATTAGGTCTGATCTGGCAGTGGTGACCTTGTTAGCACTGTGCAGTGCTGTGAATGCGTCTGAGGATGCTGAGGAGCAACCTCGTGGCCACACATTTCCTTCCTCTCCAAATAGGCCACACAGCTCTGTCTGTAGGACTAGAAAGAGGCAGAAATGAAGAAAAGGTACTGATATGGATATTTAGAAGATACTGATATGGATATTGAGAAAGGCAGAGACAAAACTACTGTAGAGGAAGGACCAGTTTGAGCCGAACTACTGAGCACCCTTTCAGCCAAAGAGAATTGTCTGCTTTGTCTGCTGCCAATTTTTCTGTCTACTGGACCTTTTCTGACTTGCTTCTGCAGTTTTCTGTTAGTACTCAATGATCAGAAGGAGAAGGCATGTAAAAACTCTTACTGTGGGCAGTCTTTCTCTGGGACTGGTGCCCCACTTCAGCAGGATATGAAGAAGGAAAGACTTTTCTACTCCCTGTAGCTTCAGGTTCAGCTTTGTCTTTTGATATGTGGGTATCTATATCTACAGTTCATAAGAAACCACATTTAATAGATGGAATTATCTCAATTATTTGATGCCTCCAGATTGAATGAAGTTCAGGGTGGGTCTTTGGACATCATTGACACTCTTAAAATTTTTTTGTCCTGAATATTTTATAGGACAGAAACCTGGTTGCATTTTAACCAGTCTCTTTATTTAGCTACTATTGCTTGCTTGCATTAATCATAAATGTACTAATAATGCTTTTATTAACAGAGAAGGAATATAAAGATGCTACAGTTGATTACTTAGCAGGAGTAGGTACAAAATAACATATCACAGAACCTTAAGAGATTGGAAGGGACCTTCAGAGATCATCCAGTCCAATCCCTCTGCCAAAAGCAGGACGCCCCCAGAGTAGTAGATGGGTTTGGAAAGTCTCCNGGGGAGAAGAACCTTCCTAGCCCTGCTGGACACGCTTTTCTTGATGCCCCTTGCAGGATACCATTGGCTCTCTTGGCCACAAGGGCACATTCCTGTCCCACACAGAACTTGCTGCCCACCAACACTCCAAGGTCTTTCTCCACTGAGCTACTCTCCAGCAGGGCAGCCCCCAGCCTTTACTGGTGCCTGTTGTTATTCCTCCCCAAATGCAGGGCTCTGCACTTGTCCTCACTGAATTTCATGCAAATGCATTCTGTAAACTTGGAATATCAAAAGTCCAAACCCAACAAAGTCTTGGAGCTGCTACATGATAATGTGAAAGCAATAATGAAGGTATAGTTTCAAAAGGTTTAGATACAGTTTACAGGCAATTAAATCATTGCAGGTTCCAAAAAGTCTAGATATAATTTATAGAAAATGAAACCATTACTGGCTTTGTATGATTTCATCTAGGGGAGGAGACAGGAGTTCTGTTTCCTGAAGATGGTTTCTGTTTCATCATCTTTGTGAATTAAGTGGTGTCTTTAGTTGGTAAATCCCAATAGTTCTGGCATGAAATGTAAGAAGAGAGTGGAATGTAGGTGTTGGTGTGTTCTGCGCAGCTTCCCTTGATGGGTAAGGCAAGAGATGACTGAATTGTAAGAGTGACAAATGCCACATGTTTGTGAACTGTTCTGCTGAGAGCTCTGCAGCAGATCCAAGACAGGTTCCCTGAGAGAGAATCAGTGGGAGCAGCACTAACCTTTCACAAATAACAAAGGCAACCTAAAAAGAACTAGAAAAGAGAGGGAAACAAACAAAATCTACAATTTCATGGCTGCATGTTGTAAGGGATAAGCTGTATCAACTGGATATTCACAGGTCTGCGCAACCTGATGGGATCCATCAGGTCCTTTTTGTGCTGAGGACAGCAGGAACTCATCACAACACTCAGGTGAGGTCATATCAGAGCAGAGCAAAGTGGCAGAATTGCCTCTCTTGATCTGCTGAATGACTCCATGCAGCTCTTTCTGCGGAGTGCACTTTGCTTGAGGAGAGACAAGACAATGCCCACTTCTTACTCCATCTGCATATGACCTGTAGCAACAGGCTCCTCAACTCAATGAGACATTCTGACAAGCTAGGACGATAGGAAAATTCCCTATATTCTTTTATTTACACTTGTATTTGTCACAGAACATGTATTGAAAAGTCCATGCTTCAGTTTATAACATTATTGCCTTTTCCTTTATATTTCAAACTCACCAAAGGCATTGTCTGGGGTAAGGATGGGCTGGAGCCTTTGTTAGGTATTTTTCAGTCAGAAGCTGTAATGTTTTGCACCTAAAACCACACTGAGTTAGGCAAATATATGTTTTATAGACATTTTTAGAAGAAGTTGGCAGTTACAATGTCAGTTGAGTTATTTCTTCCATAAACAGACTGTTAGGATATTATGTATGAAGGAACAAAACTGGAGAGAATATTTTATGAGCAAAGGAAGAGTAGTAACTCATGCTATCAAAGAGAAAATACATTAATAATTATTTATATTGTGTTTTATTTCCTTCCCTCTAGTCAATTTTCTTGTTTGCTTACCTGATAATTGCTCAGTTATCCCTCTGCAATTCACAAAGTCCACCTTTTGTCATCACAATAATATTATTGGCACAATAGTAGGTTATTAGAGAAGTAATTGCAAGACATCTGTAAGAATGTGATGAAAACCAAGTCAGGACACTTTGTAATTTTATTTTGGCCAATATATTGAAGGTGACTGTGCATAAAATGTAGTTTGGCCAACAGTTGTTCCATTGCATGTGCTGTGTGTGTAGAGTAGAACTGTACAGGACACAGAATCACAGGATGCCAG
>VWYK01045159.1:1983-13008 GCA_013399775.1 Semnornis frantzii | reverse complement strand
AAAAAAGTGCAGCTTCAAACCAGATTTTGAAGGCTATAATGCCTGAAAACACATCTTTGCCTGATTAAGTGCAATAAAATAAAAAAAAGCTGATCCTCTCAGTATGAGAATGATCTAAATGGTGTACATGCTAAACATCTATGACTGTATTACTCAACTCTCCACTCAAGTCATGCTGAACATCATCTAGAAGGCAGAGACAGCCTGGGTTAGGGTAAAATAATCCACAAGGAGAACTCCATTGTGTGTGGGGAAGAGCTGTGCATTTAGCAGAAGTGAGGATGGTTGACAGGTTGTGCTCCTTTTCCTCCACTCAAGAGAGGGACAACTTCTTGCTAAAAACTGCCCATGCAATATGTGGCTGAACTGTTGCTCCACTGCTATCACAAATGAGCTCTACTGTGAAGAACTGCATCTCAGACTGTCTGATGTTATCTGGGATTCATTACTTTGAGCTCAATCACTTGCAGTTAGCACATTTATAACCATCTATCCAAAATGTGTTGTATGTGTTGTACTATAATATTTCCTGGAAGCCTTCTCTTCTCCAGGCAGCAGAGCCCCAACTCTCTCAGCCTGTCCTCATGATAATATAATGTGATATGATATACTATGATATAAATATTATGATAATTATAACTTATTATTATTATTACAAAACTGGCAAACCATTATAAATGTGACCTTTACTAACTTCAGAGAATTACCCCAAGACAAAACAACACCACATCTGAGGAAACTCTGTGCTAGCAGAGCAGACAATATTGCTATCTTTGGATGTTCAGTGTTTCAATTAATTATTTCTAGGGATGTCACATGAATGTGTCAGGAAAACTTCAGGACATTCAGAGATAATTTCCAAATTATGCAGGCGTGAAAATAAATTCACTTGGGCTTTTGTAATGATCCTGCTTGCTAGAGTTTATGGCTTAAGGTTGAAGGGTTCACCATGTTCATTTCCACTAATGAAACTGAATATTAACCACACCTTGTGAAAAATCATGCAACTGGAAAGGAGTGAGCAGATACAGACAGCAAAGAAGTTATAAACCTTCCAAATGTTGTAAGCTGCAGGTTTTGAATGTAACCATTCTCTCTCTGAATTCTTCTTAGTATAAGAATGACATTTTTTAGCTTTAATTAGATTTTTTTTCCAAACAGTTCTCTGGTGTATGTACTGGGAAAAGTTTCAGATCTATTCATTTTGGATGCATTGTTATTTTTTCTTATTCATAATCATTCCTACTTGAAGGTCTTTTCTTCTCTCCAGCTGATGTATCAGAGATACTGCACAACAGCAGGATGCTGTTCAGCCATCCCAGGTGTGCAGCTGGGGTATACAATGATTTAATGCAAAACTGGCACATTACAAATGTCCCAAGATCAGAGGAAAGGGCATTTTCTTCTAAATCCATATCCAACCATTTAATGGGGAGAGGCTAGTAATTTAAGAGGTCTTCAAAATAAAAGACCATAGACATTTAAAAAAATATCCCTATTATTACACAATGTCCAGCCACACTGTTATGGAGTAAATGTTAATTTAACATAAATCCAGCCCAGAATTCCAGAGAGACCCTGACCTGTTTAGAAGGCAGCTCCCTGCAGAGAGTATAGAAGGTAATAAGTTTCCTGCCTAATAGACTTTCATCAATAAACCCTTCAGCAACCAACTGAATTTCAGAGATCAGTTCAGTGTCAGAGAGACACCCATGGCACAGGGTCTAAGGAAGAAAACAAATCCCATAATCCAAACACACATGGTAAGAACAAGTCACTTAAATATTGACTGATGTGTGCAAACATCTTTAAAAACAGAGCTCCAGAGAGTCACAATTATGAGTGTCAGTCAAAGCTAACAAGGACCTTACTTCAAAGTAAAAGGAGCTAATTAGGCACTGATGATTGTTAGCATTCAGTGACGTTGCTGTACACAAAGGAAGCAGCTGAGCAACACAGACTTTGTGAGACAGGTACCACTGAAACCTAGAGCAGGCACAGACTGCAGTGACCACACTTGCCACCAACGTCTTCAGGGGACAGGCAGCAGCTCTACAGGATCTGAAAGTCAAGCCCAACACTCTGCTGTTGCTAAAAATACCATCATTGTTCAGAGGACTTTGATTCTGGGAGGGCTTTCATGATTTTGTGTGAAGTTATGGCAGCCTTGGAAGGTTTTGCTGTTTGTTTTTGTTTTTTGGTTTTGTTTTTTTTTAAATACAACTTTTTATCTCAGACTTCTAAAACAAGACCAAAACCATTTTTTGTGACATAAAAATGAGAAAAATCTCTAATTAAAAAAACTTCCCATTCATATTTAAATAACCAAAGACCAGTGATTTAGCTCAGCAGTGTGTTTGTGACAAAAGCTTATAGCATATAGTTTAGAAGAGTAAAGATCCCTCTGCTAATCAGTTTTTAACTATTCCTTAAGAAGCATTCCCCCAAAAGCCCAGACAGAGGCTTCTGTATGCATTGCAGCCAACTATGAAAAATTACATGCTCTTCTAACCTTTAGAGGTTCTACCTCTTCTACCAATACTTTTTTTTTTTTTTTTCAAATAGAATAACTGCTTTCACAAGAAATACCAGGCTGGTACTATTTAATACACCTTCTCTCCCTTGTGAGACTTTATTGGGTGGCAAATATGAGGAGTTAATGCTTTACGACTTACCTCCTGCTTGTCTCTGTGCATTGTACAGTGGATAAAAGCTGGAGGTGGCCCCCAGGGATCAGTGCTGGGTATGGTCTTGTTCAGTATCTTTAAGGATGATCTGGACCAGGGGATTGAGTCTAGCAGCAGTAAGTTTGCAGATGACAGCAAGTTAGGAGCAGGTGTGGATCTGTTGGAGGGTAGGAGGGCTCTGCACAGGGCCCTGGACAGGCTGGATGGGTGGGCAGAGGCCAATGGGATGAGACTGAACAAGGTTCAGTGAAGGGTTCTACACTTTGGCCACAACAACCCCAAGCAGTGCTAGAGGCTGGGGACACAGTGGCTGGAGAGCAGCCAGGCAGAGAGGGACCTGGGGGTGCTGGGAGAGAGTAGCTGAAGATGAGGCAGCAGTGTGCCCAGGTGGGCAGGAGAGCCAATGGCATCCTGGCCTGGATCAGGAACAGTGTGGCCAGCAGGACCAGGGAGGTTATTCTGTCCCTGGACTCAGCACTGCTCAGGCCACAGCTTGAGTGCTGTGTCCAGTTCTGGGCCCCTCAATTCAAGAGAGATGCTGAGGTGCTGTAAGGTGTCCAGAGAAGGGCACCAAGGCTGAAGCACAGCCCTGTGAGGAGAAGCTGAGGGAGCTGGGGGTGTGCAGCCTGCAGAAGAGGAGGCTCAGGGCAGACCTCATTGCTGTCTACAGCTACCTGAAGGGAGGTTGTAGCCAGGTGGGGTTGGGCTCTTCTGCCAGGCAACCAGCAACAGAATGAGGGGACACAGCCTCAAGTTGTGCTTGAGGGGAGGTCTAGGCTGGATGTTAGAAAGAAGTTCTCGACACAGAGAGTGATTGGCATTGGAGTGGTCTGCCCAGGGAGGTGGTGGAGTCACTGTCCCTGGAGGTGTTGAATAAAAGCCTGGATGGGGCACTTAGTGCCATGGTCTGGTTGATTGGCTAGGGCTGGGTGCTAGATGGAGCTGAATGAACTTGGAGGTCTCTTCCAACCTTCTTGATTCTATGATTGTATGAAATGTGTGTGATTTTTTTAAATTTTTTTTTTTCCTTTTGGAGTTAGAGTATGAACTGCTGCATTGGGATTCGGGAATTGAGCCCTGTAGCTGATGTCTGTAATAGAATCATAGAGTCATAGAATCATCCTCTCATACTCCACTGAAAGATGAAACACCTGAAGACCGAAGATGAAACACTGAAAGATGAAAGCAACAGGGACTGATCCTTCCTGCTCTCTTTTCATCTGGTTTACTGGGGAAGATGTGGTCACCAAGGCAGCTGATTGTCCACATGAAGAAGGGGTAACAGCCACACCACACTGACTTGGGCAGATGGGGTCCCCATCACCCTCTCCTCCCTTGTGCAAAACTCCGAATTGTGGGGCTGCCCCATATAGTTCCCTGGGTGCAAACCAGTCCTGCTTTGCCTTGAAGAGTTCTTAGATGGCAGTTAATTATAAGGCTGGGTAAAGCAACAGCTAAGTTGAGAAATATTAAAAATCCCTCGCACTAATGGGGAATCATAGAATCATAAAATGGGAAGGTTGGAAGGGACCTCAAGGATCATCTAGTCCCATAGGCAGGGACACCTCCCACTAGTACAGGTCACTCAAAGCCTTGTCCAGCCTGGCCTTGAACACCTCCAGGGAGGGAGCAGCCACAACCTCCCTGGGCAACCTGTGCCAGTGTCTCACCACCCTCACTGCAAACAACTTCCTCCTAACATCCAGTTTCAATTTCCCCTCTGCCAGTTCAAACCCATTGCCCCTTGTCCTGTCATTACAAGACCTTGTCAATAGTCCCTCCCCAACCTTCCTGTAGCCCCCTTCAGATCCTGGAAGGCTACTCTAAGGTCTCCTGGAAGCCTTCTCTTCTCCAGGTTGCAGAGCCCCAACTCTCTCAGTCTGTCCTTATAGCAGAGCTTCTCCAGTCCTCTGATCATCTTTGTGGCCCTCCTCTGGACCTGCTCCAACAGGAAGTGGAAGGCATCTGAAAGTCTCCCTCCAATGTTTGTTAAGACCCAATTAAAGGGTCTTACTCAGCAACAATCTTTGCAGAGCCAAATGAATTCAAATTCTAACCTCCTTGTAAACAGATGTTACTTACTGCTTGTTACAAGTGATTATAATTTAAGCTCCAAGGAAAAAGCTAATTGCTGCTGCCACCCTGTGCTGCTATTTGAAGCAGGATGTTTAGTTGGCAAGATGTGCCTGGGCAAACAGCTTTCTAACTTTAGCACTTTGTGTCTCACTGCAGTGAAAACATGGAGGAGCACATTGTCAGGAATTCCAGGGCTAAGGAAGATTTAAAATAACACCAAAATCTCAATGCACTTCTAATACAGAAGAGCACAGCATCTGTGTTTCAACTTGCTTACAGAAGCAACATTGATGCCCAATTCTGCCCCAAGTTTTAAAGCTGAGATGTACTGCTCAGAGAAGCAGATCCCAGGTCCCCTTTTCTTCTCCTAGATGGAGAAGAGAAGGCTTCCAGGAGTCATTATAGTAGTCTCCCCATATCTGAAGGAGGCTACAGGAAGGCTGGGGAGGGATTATTGACAAGGTCTTGCAATGACAGGACAAGGGCCAATGGCTTTGAACTGGCCGAGGGCAGATTGAAACTGGATGTTAGGAGGAAGTTGTTTGCAGTGAGGGTGGTGAGACACTGGCACAGGTTGCCCAGGGAGGTGTTCAAGGCCAGGTTGGATGAGTCCTTGAGTGACCTGTACTAGTGGGAGGTGTCCCTGATTATGGCAGGGGGTTGGAACTGGATGATCTTGGAGTTCCCTTCCAACCTTCCCATTCTATGATACCATCTCTATACTTGTGCCTTCCCAGACAGCCTGGCAACACCTTGCAGCTTGGCCCATTGAACTTCAATATGGTGAGATATGAAATTTTTTTAATTTTTTTTCCCCTCTCAAGCCTTGATTAAATCAGTGAAAAGTGTTAATCCAAGAACAAGGATTTCAAGTGACAAGCCCATTTTTAAGCAAGGCTTGCACCATTTAAGTCAGAGACCATCACTACATAGTTCAAAGTGCAGTTCCAACACTTTGTCGGAATAAATTGGCATCAGTTTCCTGCCCATCATGCCAGAGGAACCCCTTGTACAATTAATTCACTCTAAAAAGCCACCCTTTTGATACAAACCCACTGAGTGTGGCATGCAAAATACAGCCAGATCTTTTCAATGCAAAACCTCCTTCCCTGAAACTTTAATGTTAAGATGTGGAGCACAAGCCTGGCAAAAAACATTCTAGGCTGTCCTAGGGTGCCCAGAAGTGCAGTGAGCTTTTTACTGTGCACCAGACTTCTCAGAGCTTCTCAACAGTCACATAATCAATATCTAAACAGGGAAGAGTAGATGACTTCGCCTTCAATTGGTAGTTATAGAATCACAGAATGATAGGATCATAGAATGGTTTGGGTTGGAACCTCCAAAGGTCATGTAGTCCAACCCCCACTGCAGTAAGCAAGGACATCCTCCATTAGATCAGGTTACCTGAGCCCTGTCCAGCCTCACCTTGAATATCTCCAGGGATGTGGCTCAACTACCTCCCTGGGCAACCTGTTGCAGTGTCCTACCACCCTCATAGTAAAGAACTTGTTCACAACACCCAATCTAAATCTGCTCTGCTCTAGTTTGAAACCATTGCCCCTCATCCTGTTACTGCAGGCCTTTGTAAACAGCCTCTCTCCATCTGTGCTGGTTTGAAGCTAATTGGAATATTTTACTGAGAGAAATTAAATCCTTAGCTGAGAGAAGAAAGAAAAAAAAACAAACCAACCAACGATAACCTATATCACTCATTCTTCTGCTGAGAAATGCAAGAAGTCAAAATATAGCTCAGACACTCACTGCTCACACGCTACTCAGCTCACACTACTTCTCTCTGGTGGTCTGTGTGGTGGCTTTTGCTTTACCTCTAATCCTACCTAACACTTTTTTTTCCCTAACCTTCTTGTCATCCTTTTTTGACCTCTCACCTCAGATCTCTCCAGATTTATCACGTGAGATATACAGGAATTGATCTGCTTATTGCTGAAGGGAGGAAAAGAGGGAGAAAAGGGGGAAGGAGATTTGAATTGGGAGCCCCTTGGCAGTCTGATCGTTTAGGGAGGGATTTTGTGTTTCTATATCACTTTTAACTTGTGCTCATAATTTACAGTTATATACAAGTTACAAGCAGATATATACACAATATGCATTGTGTATGTATCTGCTTCTAAATTGTGCTAAGCTGTAAACATAGCTTCATTCCTTAACTTCCAGCTGGTTGAGTCTAGTCTGGGTGATTTGACTGTGTGCAGGGGGGGCAGGTAACTCCCAAACCATCACAGCATCCTTCTTGTAGGCCCCCTTCAGGTACTAGAAGTTCATTATTAGGTCTCCTTGGAATCCTCTCTTCTCCAGACTGAACCATCCCAGCTCCCTCAGCCTGTCTTTGTAGCAGAGGTGAAAAAAAGAACTGTTTTGGACTTTAACATACACAAAAAAGTACTATTTTGCTAAAAATTCCAGATCCAGGGATTCTTCAGATGCTGAACATGGGCACTAAGTTATGCATTAAATATTTCAGTTCCTTTAAAAGTAAGGGACATTGCAAGTCACAGCATTAAATATTCACACCTACCTGCTTGCATATGCTCAAAGATATTGTCTTAGTAACCTTGTGACATACACATGAGGTATGAGAGGACACTGAACCTTTATGGAAATCTGACTTTTTCTTCACTGAAACAGGTAAAGCAGACACTGTTGTTAGAACCTGTCAGTCAAGGTGTAATAACCACCAGGGGGGGGGGAGCATTTGTCAAGTACTCATCACAGGAGTGAAACCGAGCATTGCAAGTGTTAGCAAAACAATGTTTCTGGACCTCATCCCATCTGTGTTGTAGCTGTGACAGCCAAGCAAAAGCTGGGGCACTGGTGACCTAAAAAGCTATTGCAGAGCCATTATGCCAAGTAGAGCTATTCAGATGAAAGAAATGTGACCCATCACAAAGCCAGAGCTGTCATCAGTAGGTCTCGCACCTCCTTGCTATCCACTTATGAATAATGACTACAACAGATTATGAAGGATTAGACTCACCTTGAGGCACCTGTGCTCTTATGTTGAGATGCAAGGGTGATAGAAGATCTTTTTTTAATAGAGCTATTACAGCAGAACACATTGTCACTTTACCAACATTTTAGACACCTTGATTGGATTTACACCTCCCCTTTAAAGCCTCTTCCCTATTTCCCTTTGGCAGATTTTCTAGGCTGGAAACAAAACCTAAAACTGCTTGAAGTTTTCACTAAGGGAAAAAGAACTCGCACCAGGATGCAAACATTCAAAATACACCAGAGGGAAAAAAAGGTGAAGCAAAAACCAAGCTGCAGAAGGTGTCCTTTGAAGCTAGTAATACCAGAAGTAAACTTCTCGGGTTAATAAACCAAACAATTTTGGCTTCCTTACACAAGAACGTGTGTGTAGTGTTTGCATGTGTAGCAGCTGCACGCTCTTCTCCTCACAGCTGACATTTGGCAGTATCTTTGCTTTCCCCTTTCATCTCCATTCAGAGTTATCCTATTGAAATTCCATTAATTAAGATGTGATAACAATGCCCCTGAGATAACAAGAGATGGAAGCCAGAGGTGTATTTCTTTTTCGAGCAGGTGCTAATAGCAGTTAATTTATTACAGATCTGGAATTAGTAATGTGGCACTCTTCTTATGAGACCACTTTCACACTATACTTATTTTCCCTGGATCAAACAAAATTAAGATATCCATATCTGCTCCCTGTAGCTGTCCTTCAGGGCTCTTCCAGCCTACCAAATGTCATTTCACCTTCTGAAACCCATCAGATTTGAGAGTCAGCTAAGTGTAACCTGGGCTCGTAGTCAAAGCCTCCACTATGCTCTCTGTTTCTCTTTGTAGGCTACTATCACCTCCCTGGTGTAGAGGTGCACTGTTTGTTTTGTGTGCAACTTCCTCGAGGTGCTGCAACCAAGACTACCTTTTGAAGAAAAAAAACCTTAAACATGCAGAAATTAATGCATGTAACATAAATGATATCTTTCATACTAACATCATAGGAAGCTGATCTCATCTTAAAAAAAAAGTTTTCTTTGCATCATCATTCTTTGCAAACTTGTAATGAGATCAAGGTTCTTAATGCCATTTTCTTCAGTTTCCTCTCTCTCAATGCCTCTTCAGCAGGATCTCAATGACTCAGACATTGTTTTGTTTTGCATATCCACTGTCTTAAAGCTCTAGATAGGAAAGTCTGGAGCTTTTCTATGCACAGGCACACGGTAAACACAGACAATACAGACTTTGCTACATCCCTCTGTGCTCAAACGTAGCTGTATCTTGGAGAAACTATCTCCAAGAAGAAAACTGCATATATTTGTCCATTCAGTCTGAGGCCTCCCTGCTGAGACAATCAATCATTAGAACCACATGCAACATTGATTTTATGCAATGTGAATGCTTATCCTTTCAGCACTGTTCTGAGAACAATAAGTTATTGTCCCAGAAGCTGCTGATTTGTTCTTTCCGACCTACTGCTACCCAGTTAGCACACATACTGGCTGGCCAATTAGCAAATACGAGGTTGAAAAGCAGCTAAAACCCTGCTCAGCTAATAGGTGACATGAGGAAAGAGCTGTGGGTCTGCAGAGGTGTGTGATAAAGGGTAAGAGAAGAAGGGATCTGAGAGTGTAACACAAAGAGAGCAAGTATGAGAAGTGCCCCACTCAGCTATAGGCTTAGTCACCTCTTGTGATGGTTTGGGAGTTACCTGCCCCCCACACACTATGAAAAATCACCCAGACTAGACTCAGCCAGCTGGAAGTTAAGGACTGAAGCTCTATTTACAGCTTAGCACAATGTACAAGCAGAGATACACACAATAGACAGGAATAGTTACAGAAACATGCAAGTTAAAGGTAATACAGAAACAGAATTTCCCCTCCCAGAAATCAGGCTCCAGGCCCCTCACCAGCCTTGCTGCCCTTCTCTGGACACCTTCCAGCACCTCAACATCTCTCTCGAATTGAGGGGCCCAGAACTGGACACAGCACTCAAGCTGTGTCCTGAGCGGTGCTGAGCACAGGGACAGAATAACCTCCTGGTCCTGCTGGCCACACTGTTCCTGATGCAGGCCAGGATGCCATTGGCTCTCCTGCCCACCTGGGCACACTGCTGCCTCATCTTCAGCTACTCTCTCCCAGCACCCCCAGGTCCCTCTCTGCCTGGCTGCTCTCCAGCCACTCTGTCCCCAACCTGTAGCACTGCTTGGGGTTGTTGTGGCCAAAGTGTAGAAGCCTGCACTTAACTTTGTTCAATCTCATCCCATTGGCCTCTGCCCATTTATCCAGTCTGTCATGGTCCCTCTACCCCCCAGTAGATCAAGTAGCGCAGTAATATTTGCTGTGCACAGTAAGATTTTGTGGTTCAGCAAAGCAGCACATTTGCAAGCAACTAATTGACTAACACAAAGTCTTTGCACTAATCTTACAACTGTGTTTATTATTCTCTTTGCTTACAGCACGTATTTGCCAAGATCACTTGAGGCACTAAGATGCACTGAATGCACAAATGATTAATCTCCATTTCATGCTCAAGGTTTAGACAGTATAAAAACCTAAAATATGTTTTGGTTTTGTTTTGGTTTTTTTTCCCCCCTAGTGTTAGAGCACATATCCCAGCTGAACAAAGAACTTCTGATTCCCCTGGTGGTGCAGATGGACAAGACCATGCTATCTATCTATTGTACAATCACTACAGGGAAGGGTTTTTGTGGGAAAAGCTGAGGTTATTGGACTATGTCAACCTACAGAAGAATCTGAAGGAGAAAGATAACTCAATATAAAGGTAAGAAGCCTTGAAATTGTTATGAATTGTAAACCAGAAGTCCTGAAGTGGTTATTAATTACAACTAGTGCTTATTTCACAACTTGTTGTTTCAGGTCTAATGCCTAACTGCACACCTCTCCAGGACCATGGAGTTTGAAGGTCACTGTCTACATGCAGCATGCTCTATGCCTGGTAACTTCAGCAGAAGATTTGTTTGGTTGCTCTTATGTGTGGTGCAGAGCAAAGAGTGAATGAAAGGAGTGAGAGTTCTGCAATGAAGTGATGAGACTCATCACGTTTGCAAAGGCTTGGTCTTCAGATCTCACATGCCCATCATCCTCCTGGAGAGTGTAAGTTCTTCTGTTGCATATCACATTGTGTATGAAAAGACCTCACTTGAGACACACCAATAACTCCAGCACTCAGAGCTGATGGTTTCATTTCTCCTTACTGGACACCTTGTACCCATCCTAGCTGATGGTTTCATTTCTCCTTACTGGACACCTTGTAC
>VWYK01045149.1:0-16016 GCA_013399775.1 Semnornis frantzii | reverse complement strand
ATGGAAAAACACAGATGATTTGCAAACAGCAGATGTGAAGTTCTTCATGTTATTTTTGCAAAATATTTGTCTGTATTACACATATGCATTAGGTTATGCATTACACACTGTCTCTGTGGGTTTGATATTCCTAAGAGACAAGTGAAAATTCCTGAACTTTGAACTGACATCAGTAAGTAAACTTGATGAAGCAGAATTTGAGTCTGCATTTAGAAGATGAGATAGAACAGTGAAGCAAGACAACTAATAGTTTTCTCTGTTTCTTCTGGAGAAGGCAATAAGCTATTTTCTGCTCCACAGCTCATATTTGAGAAGAGTGGAAGATACAAGTAGTTTTCACCTGAGGCTGTGCTTGTGAGTATGTGTTTGTATGCAGGTACAGACAGAAAACCCATGTCTTTGTTCAGTCTAGCTTAATAAACCTGTGCCACTGCTGTCAGTTAAGAGTAGTAGTAGTAATGACTTTGTCTCAAAATGAAGTTGGTGACTCCAGAAAACTATATTTTTTTGTATACTAATATTTGCAAGATGCGGTATATTGAATTTATATACACAGCTTTTATGTACCAATGAGTAAAGATGGTATCCCAACAATATATAAACTACAGTCTTAAGAAATAAATACTAATTCAACTCTACCTTTAATCCTAACTCACTTGTTTGAGGAAGCTGGCATTCCAAGTCATCCAGTTCAAAGAAAGATATACTGGAACTAAAGGAGTTCAGATCTTTCAGTGCTACCTTGTTTGTGCATTGCCTCCTAAATGTTTATATACAAATGAAAAATGAATGTGCTGGTGAACAAATCTATTCCTGAACAGAATTTATTTATACATACTGTGTAGTAGAAGAGACAGCACACTTGGTCAAACAGTGTTAAAATATGTATTCATCTAGCTAAGAGTTTTAGGGATGCATTTTTTGATAGCTATTTCAGTATTTTATCATATTATCCCTGGCTGGTTTGATATGCCTAACAGGTTTATTCTTCATCTGGATCTCTTTAACAGGTTTTCACTGTATAGCTTTGATCTGGAGTAACTGGGACAGAGGAGAATTTTTAGCAATTCTTTTCTTACATTGTTAATGACATTTCTTTACAGATATTACATTCATAGATATATTAAGGCACTACTTTTATTAGGTCTGATATATAACAGACCTGGAAGTGCAAGTACTCAAACTCTATAAATTATGTAGATACAGGATGAACTTTTCTTTCAGTTCCCTGAGAATGACTGCTTTGGATAGGCATGGCAAATGAGCCAGTGCAGCTTACAGGAAAATGTACTTAGCTACGTGCTATGAGTGGGTAAGTATATCCATGCCTATAGTACTTCAGGTCTGTGCTTGATTCCCATTGTCCTCAGTGAGACAGAAATACATTACTGTGTTTTGCTGAACTGGGCCCAGCATCACTGAAGCGCTTTGGCTCCATATTTCTATGTGGGTTATAACTTAGTCTTGAGCTCAAAAAGGAGTAGAAGCATAATATTTTGTTGACTGTAAACTATAATGCATTTGATTACAAAAGCATTTTGGGGACCTTTTCTTATTAAAGCTAAAATTGAAAAGAACACAATACATTGCCAGTAAAATGAAAAGTAGATCTTTAAGAATCAAGTACCATTTCTTGTTTATAAACACAGGACTGAGAACATTTCAAAGTTTAAGAACTAATTCTACTGCCAGAAAAGAACTATTTCCATTTTCTCTTTCCTAAAATGATAGTTTGAATACAAAGTAAAATTGCTGGGGGAGCAAAAACACTGTCTGCATATAAAAGCAAGTACCTTTGCAACCCTGTAAATGGGAGAAACAGCTAGTCAGAACATACTTTCTCTAAAAATTCACAGTTTGATGCTTAGCTAGCCCATTTAGGCTTTTTTTGTTGTTTTGTTTTGTTTTTCAAATAGTCATTATTAAAATAATAACTAGAAAAGACTGAAAAGTAAAATCTTCCCTGAGGAAAGTGCTATTTCAATATTTTTTCAGCCTGAACTAAGGAAAAAAAAAAAGTCCAGCTATGAAAACTTGTTAAAAATCTCAGAGTAACATATAAGAATAGAACCCTCTAAACTGAATCGTTTAAATCTTTAAGTTGGTGTCTACAGATCACTGAACGGGAACTTGGTTTGAGCATTAAATCTCATTGCCTCAAGAGTTTAACCTTGCCCTGTGGGTCAGTCCAATAGACCCAGGTTAGGAGTGAGCACACCCTCAGTGCAGCTGGCAGGTGTAAGAGGTTACCAGGGACATGGTGCTGCAGTGCACAGCATGGCTATCAGCTGCTCAGGAGACCAGGTAATCTTCGTTAAGCAGTGGTGAAATTAAACAGTTCTTAGGGTCAAGAAATGTTTTGGCCATCCATGGCCAATGGATGGCTGAAAGCCCTCTTGCAGGCAGAAGATACTGATAAAAGTAAAATCAAGGTGTGCTGGTAAAGGGCCTTACAGACCAGATGCACATTTTGAGGATGTATGTAGCAAACCATAAAATATCAAACTTTGTAAGAATGTTTGTTTATAGTAGTCAGTTGATACTATGCAAACCTAAACAACAACTGCTGGAGAAGAGTCTGCAGCTACTAGTTGGAGATCTGTGATATGTAATCTTGTAAGGGCCCAGGCCTGCAGTGACTAAGGAAAGCAGGAAGGAGATAAAGGAGAAGCAGAGATATCCTGACATCAGCAATAAGGAGGAGCCTGCTGACCAAAGATGGAAAAAACCCTGTGAGGAAGACTGTGTTGATGTTCATCTCAGATATCCATTCAAGACCACCGGGGCAGGTTGGAAGTGGGGCAGAGAATGGGAAAATACCTATGTTAATGAATTACAAGAAATAATTGTAATAGCTCTACCTCTTATTATGAATATGTATGCTCTTGTAACACAAATTGTGGCTTGTGCCAGCATGGGGGGTGCAGGATTGATGGAGCCATCCTGCCTGCACCCAGTGCTGTAATAAAATATACCTACTTCATAACTCTGCATGAGTTTTGGGGTTCATTTCACAGGTCAGTACAGCTTTGAATCCCAGCCTCACAGTCTGTGTATGTAAAATGGATTTCTCAGTGAAATAAAACCAGCAGAACCAAACATAAACTTTGCTCTATAGTGATTTTCCACAAAGGCATTACTAGAGATTTAAATGTCTGTTACTACAGATTGCAAATAAGACTTCCTAGCTGTTATTCTGAATAAAAACCTGCACTTCACAAGGCAATTACTACCATAAACCAAAGCTAGTGACAACTGCTAAACTCTTACCACAGATCACTGGTGGTATCACTGGTTTCCAAAACAGTATAAGCAGTGCTGTTTAGAGGTAAGATTACCAGAGTCTGCTGGAGTTTAGACAAATCGATGAGGACTTCGGCTGCAGCTGTGCATGGAACGCAGTATCTAACCCTTCCCTGATGGAGCTGCTGCCAGCACCGATCTTGGCTGCTTTGGGCTGGAGACGGGTCCAGAAACGCATCTCCCGCCGCCCTGAGGCTTCCCCGCATGCCTGGTGCATGAAGCTTCCACAGCCTGCCTCACTGATCTGTGCTGTAGTACCGAGGGCCGTCGTCTCCGGCTGCTAGGCCCACAGGTGGTGGTGTGAGCGATGCAGGTGCGGGCAGCAGGTTTCGTCACCGGGCGCGCAGGGCCTCATGGCCCGCGCAGGGCCTAGCAGAGCGCCGCCGGCCGGGCCCCGGGCAAAGCGCGAGGCGCAGGGGGGAACAGCCTCGCGTCAGCCGCCAGGCTGCGCTCTGCCTCCCGCGCGTCCTTCCCGCGCACGACGTCAGTCGGTACCAGTTTTTTTTCCTAAATCCTAAGTTACCTTGACAGTACTGCTGAGAAATCACTCTTTTTTCTTTTTCTTTTTTTTTTTTTTTCCTTTTCCCTGAATAGTTCGATTCAATGTGTGTCCATGTGTTTTTAAAGACGCTGGGTCCCTGGTGACGTCAGCCTCCATCTGAATGTGCACATCGGGTACCTGTTTCCATTATGTGCATGTACGTTCATCGATATTGAGGCACCTGGTATAGTCACTAGGCTTTATTCTGCATTTCTTTTCTTCGTGGTGCTGTAAAATTTGTTCTGAGTTGTTTGGTTTGTTACCTTGATCATTTAGCTGCAGAATTGCATGAAGAGATCACTGCAATGTTTATGTGTTTTCCTAGCACAGCACGGACAAAGAATGTGCACTGTTTTTATGTCACAGGCTAATCTGTTGTTTGTACATCTCTTTCCGCAGAGGAGGCATAGGTTCATTATGATAACGTCTTCATGCATCACAAGCTACAACTACTTTTGAGAAGGAACTGGCTTTAATTAGGAGCTTTTTTTTTCCAAAATATGCAGTAAGTCATTAGCACAAAACCCAGGCCCCATGAGTAAAGTGCGGTATACTTTGTAGTGTGCTAGTGTTCTCTGGTAACTGCTATGTGTTTGGCTTCATCACATGGTGAATGTGACATTTCTTACCACAGAACTGCAGCATGTCTGTGAATAACTAGCTGAGGTGCTGTACATTCATATCTTTGCTTAGCTCATGGCAACTTTTTCAGCTGACCATATTCTCACTGAATCATACAACTGTAACTGTACCAAATCTAAATCTTTCAATTGTTTACATTTTAATTTCATTTCTAGTCCTTTTAAATTTGCACTTTGTAGTATTGAACGCGCATAAGAAAACAGACATTTATCTTGATAGATTGGGACCTGACATTTTCCATCCTAAAAGACATTTCTGTAATTTCCCAAGGAAATGAGCCATTCTAGTTCTGGGTAATCTGTTCAGTTCTGTGGAGGTTTGTTGTTGTTTTCTCTTTTTTTTCCCTATATTGCAGCACTTCCTGTAGATTCTGCGCAAACATTGTTTTAGTCATATGATCGCTTTCAACAAAAATGAACAATGACTGCACATTTTTTCAGATGAAATGACTAATGAAGAATCTATGGAAAAGAAGCCATTTATAAAGACCAGCCACAGCAAGAATGTTTTGAAAGAAAATGTGGTAAAAAAAAACCCAAGATACAGATTTTTGAACATTGATGGATCAAAAATTCTAGCATTAACCTGGAATTACACCGACAGCACACTATACTGGAGACACAGCCAAAAGTTCCAGGCAAACCCCTGCCTGTGGTGCAGAAGTACTGTACAGACAAGTAAGGTGGTTTTAAACTAGGTAGTTCAGCTACCATTTATGATTACTCTGTAGCAGGGTGGTTTATCTGCCTTCCATCTCTGCTGTGAAGGAAGTGGAAGCTGAAGGATGTTTTTGCATTGCATGTCTATTTCTTCCTTTTAGAAGGGAACTCAACAGCAGATGCTGTAAAGCCTGCCTCTGCCCAGCATCTCAGAACCTGATAGGAGAGACAAGGCAGAACAGATACTGATCTTGCTTGGTGCAAACACGTAAGTGACATATATATGCACCTTGTGGTTATCTTCTTGTCAGAGCCCAGAAAGTAGATTCATGGATATTTCAAGTGCTGTCACAATTGCTGGCTTGAATGAAAGCAGTTCTAGAGTGATGAAGTTATGATCGTCCACAGAAGTAATCAAGCAGTCTGTCAGCACCTGCGCTGCTGACATAATTAACAGCAAGATTTAAAATGTGTTTGTGAAGTGGCATCACAAAATATGTCTGGAAACTTATTTTTCTTAAAACCTGGATGCACTAGAATACTGTATAGTACTGCAGTTAATACTAACCTCCCCATTTCTGTCCTCTCCAAATAAGCAGACACATCTGTGCATGCATATTAATCCATACTGAATACTGCTCTACAGCAGAAAGACTTTTGCTGCCCGGGGAAAGAAATATATGGTATGAAGCGTATTTTATACCTGCATAATTGTGGCCATTTTTTTATTTTGGAGTAGCATATCAGTGAAACATCATGTTCATGACTAGAGAAGCCATACCAGTCCCAATTTGTGCCTCTGGACTGATGTGTTTACAAAAGAACTGTCCATAGCACATGACTGCAATTTTCATTTAATGTTTCTCAGATAGAAAGTGCATAACAGGAGAATCTTAGTTATGGTGTCCCTGATGTATGTTTTATTGATGTGTTGAAAGTACAAGCTTAGAGTTTTGTCTTTGGAGAATTGCAGGTCATTACTTTAGCTGAGGAAATGAGTTACACTGCTCAGCTCCTTTGCGTTACATATTTATTTGTTACTTCAGGTAGGTTAGGCTGTATCACTGTATTGTTCTAACAGCTTTTAATGCTTTTTAAAAGTCTTTTGCTTCAGTATTTCATTCTTCAGAAAAAGTTTGTAGTATCTTGCTCTTCAGAGGAAGAGGCTAGGTGGACATAAAACATGGCACTTGCCTTTTGTAGTGTTTTGGTATTAATGTTCTGAATGCCTTAATGTTTGTACTGCTGACAGAGTGCTAGCTTCTGTCATCCATTACCTTAAAAGTGAGAATATTTTTTTTATTATTTGTGGCAAACCTCTTAGGAGCTTATATAACACTATGTTTTTAATCAGCTGTGTTTCAGATGGTTCTCCAGCTCAGCGGTAAGAGCTTGCTTTGGCTCAACTGATGTTTTCCCAAAGCATATATTAATGCATCTACTTATTCAAAGTTGCAGTCACACTAAGCAGCATAATTACAGACTGCATGGAGGCTCTTGATAAGAAAATGGGAGAAAAAATATATCAACAAGATCAAAGAAGCACCTGAAGTTAATTATAAATTAGCACTAAAGTGTAGCCATCAAAATGCATTAATTATTACTAGAGGTTAAAAAAACTCATTATGATGTTACATGTTGGTTAAGTTTACACTAGAGTCCTTTCATTATTTCATTGACACCTAACATATCAAAAGATGATTGACTTCCAGCCTGAAAGAAAGACACTGGAGATGCAGGTTGTCAAAGGTTTCTACTGCACAGGAAGGTTACACTTTTTCAGGTACTGTTCGTATCACTGGTGCCTGCTACAATGAGGGTGATTTTAGAGACCTCATTAAAATCAGAGGTATGATTGATGAGTAAAGCTGAATTACACTGCTAACCTATTTCTTTCCATGCCAACACTGGGAAGGTACATAAAATCAAGTCTGTTTCAAAGTTGAAGTCTATCAGAGAATGAATGGCTCTGCCAGTCACCATTCACTGTGTCTGGTTACTTGCAACCCAAGGTACATAGTGAAGACCAGAATCCATCGAAGGTCAGAGATAAAGATCATGAGACGGACCTTGCATCAAGGGTTAGCATTTGCTGTCTGATGCAAAGGTACCTTCTCTAATGCAATTTATGCAGCTCAGAAATTAGTAAGAATGGATGCTAATGGGGAAGAAAGCTATTACTTACAGTTTGGGTTTGTTTTTAAAGAGATTAGTTCTTTGTCATATGTTATCAGAGGGGCACTAGTACCATTGCTAATTGGCTTGGCCTTGGCCAGAGGTGGGTCCATCCTGGAGATGGAGAAGCTTTTAGCAGCTCTTCATGGGAGCCACCCATGTCCCCTCTCCCTGGCTACCAAACCCCCAGCAGCCAAACCCAATACATCTTCTCAATGTGGCTCTTTACATTTCTCACCATCTTTGATATCTTCTAGTTGTATTTTGTTTCAGTGATGTCTTTCCGCAGTTTTAGTCTGCATTGATAAATGTCTTGTGATTATCTGAGCAATACAGCTGTGGTCATCAAAATATACTAAAAAGATTTTGAAATAAGAGATTTATGAGGCACAAGATGGGCTGCTTATGGTATAAACAAGGGTTACTGCAGTTGATTACATTGCACAATCAGTGCATCCCCATTCTAAGCTAATGACATGTACCTGCCAATACAAAGTCAATTAACCAGCTCTCAATATCCCAAGACAGCAATAATTTCTGTCACCACAGGAATCATTGTACTTCTGAATTGGAAGGGACCTGAAAAAATGCTTATATTTTAATGCACTCAAAAATCAGTCTGACACATGGTTATGGCACCACAATGTTGCAACTGTACATTAACAGCAAGTAGTATGTTCAATTCCGTGATGTCGCTGCAGATCCAGGAAGGCTACATGAAAGTCATAAATATCCACTGTTGATTGGTTGTTTATGGTGGCTTGGTTTTAAAGCATTTAAATGAAAAGGTGATACTAGGGTCACAGCTCAGGATGATACATTAATATTATCACAGAGGGATTACCAAAATAAGACAGTGAGAAAGGAAGAGAATTGTGGTGCAATGGAGACAGGACTCAGCTTCTGCATTTCCTCACTATGAAAAGAAAATGGTAATTTGTTAAAGGAGGGCCAAGTAAAAGTATTTATAAGAGAGAATCTTGGAAGACTGTGGAGAGTCAATAAATAGTCTCAAGGTCAGGTAAAGATGTCACTGATAATCATGATGTCTAGTTTAGGAAAGGAAAGTGGCACCTGACTGAGCAAAGTGCCAAATACTCTTTAATCCAGATGAAGACTGTGGCTGTTCAAATTCCTGTGAATGGCCCTGATTTCAGTAATGGAGTTTACAGGCTAGTACTTGTCTGCTTCTCTCCATCAATGACTTGCTGAGGCAGAAATAGTTGCTTCAAAATAGATGTGCGAAAGTGAGAAATGAGAATGAACATTTATTTAGAAACTACTGTGAGATCTTAACTCTCTTGCATGTGAATTTTAACTCTCTCACAACATAGCAGCAGGATACAAAACAGAAGAGAATAGTTTCCAATGTCATGGGGATCAGTTGAGAGGAAACTTAATACCCTGGTAGTCTCTTTTCTGTTTTTCTCTCAGAGTGTTTGAAGTATCCTTTCAGGCACTACACGAATAAAGCATCATGTTCTCTGGTGCTTTCTGTTCAGTCAGAATCACATTAAGAAATTTCTGGCTAAGATGCAGCTAGTTTCATGTACGTAGCCTGGTGAAGCCTGTTTTCAGATTACATAGTATATTGTATATATATGTGTGTGAACAGAAAAGTGTAGCACCTAACAAGTTCTTGTTTGTTTCAAATGGCATGCATGTTCATATTCATTAAACATTGACCTTTTTATTTTTCTCAGGTGCCTTCTTTGCTTTGATTGCTAAGGCCATAACAAATTAATTCTAATTAGAAGCCTAATTGAACAGTCCAAGATGTAATCAATATTAAACCAAATGCTCCTAATGGTGATCTGTCAGTTTTCTTTTTAGGAAGTTGCCAAAGTTCTATGTTTAAATTGTTCTTTCAAGTTGTTTTTTCACAAAGATACTTCAGCTAGACTTTAAATTAGTACCTACTAGAGTATCTGTGACCTTCACTAGAAATCAGTAGCCTTATTAGTCATCAGAAACCAAAAATTACTTGTGTGACATCTAGTAGGAGAAAACTGCAAGGTTGAAAAATATTATTTAAATGTTTTTTAAACTCCCAATCCTCTCATCTTAGCTAAATCCCAGACTTTGTGAACTATGTGTGTGAACTGGGGTGACTTTATACATCATTTGAGCACTTTAGCAACCTGACTGAAGAACAAACATTTAATGAATCAGGGTTTTGGACAGGTGTATCTGTAATCTGCCAGACCACAAAGCATGAGCAGCAGAAGCTACAAGTGCCAGTCTTTTTCTCATCCTTCTGTCAAATGTATTTTTTCATTTGAATATTACGTTACATGTGGTCAGAATCTGATCTTGTTTTCCATCTTTGAAACTTGGTGCTCATCAGATTTTTTTGCCAAGTGAAGGAGGGAAGACAAGTATATCTGTCTGAGAAATAGGTGATGTCCTGTCCTAGGTTTAACTGTCATTTCCTTCTCTTCTCTATACACTTCTGAATGTGGGAAAGCGTTTCAAAGCACAAGAGTGCTAACTCAGCTGCTCAGCATCGGTACAGCATAAGGTGATATTAACTGTTTCACATGCAAGAACATTCTTTAACCTCAGTGTTAACATTTTCCAAAGTGTGTGGTGCAGGAGGCAGGATGGCCAGCCTGAAAGACATAGAGGCCTTTAAAAATGCATAGCATTAGGACACAGAATGGTAATTAAAGGAAGAACAGGAACCATAGCAGTGGTTCGAGAAGGTTGATTTGGTGGCAAATGCAAACTGTTCTAATACTGTGCTTCAGTGCTGGAGGCAACTATGCAATCTCTTTGCATTCCCCAGCACTGGGGCTGTCGTTCAGTTGGCTTCACTACTTACCTCACAAATTCAGACTGAGACAGCTGGGCACCTGCTTCTGCATGTATGCTGATCTGAAGAGCGGGACCTGTGTTACAGATAAACGACTTTGCTTCACTGCCTCTTTGAAGGACAGGTGGTATTAAAGGCTCGTGGGGATAGTTCCTGGTGGAATATCAATTAACACTGATTTTCAGGGTTTTAGGTAGCTGATTTTGCACAAAAAGGAGCTGAGAGGAAAGTGGTGCTCTACGCTGTGCCCAAAGATAGCAAGCTACATACACTGCTGAAAGCTTGCCTAGAGGAGTAATTTATTTTCTGAGAGGCACACACATTTGATAAACCTATGCCTTTGGTTATGCCTGACAGCTGAACATGTGAAATCATTTGCTATCACCTAACCATTTGCTTCCAGTCATATTCTGCATAGCTTAGGATTTGTTTATTGCTTAAACATATATGTTTGCCTAACTGTAAATGTACCTCTTGATTCATCAAGTAGCTTGGCAGTTAATACACTACCATACCTATGAGAGATATTTTCATAAACAAATATTTACAATGAATCCTATATTCTGGTATATCATGTTGTACGAATATTTATTTGTTAAAATTCTCTTTAAAATTGGGACAGGGATTGAAGATTAAAGAAATGCATCTGGGCAAATAGCTAAAATCTATGAAGATGACAGTGGTACACACCAAATAGCTATTGCACTTTCGACACTGGATAGTAAAGTCACTAAGGAAGAGAAAATTTGTGTCCTTTGCTAACCATCTATCTCTTTTGCCTACTATTGCATGTATAACTATGAAACTAAAGAATCTTTGTTTCAGTTTGTTAAAAGCCTGCTATGTGAAAGCCAGGTGTATTTATGGTAACAGTTACTGTAGCCTGTTATAATCCAGTAAAATTATTACAAAGTAGTCTTTCTGTATCATTTTCTTTATGAAACAAAGTGGTTTAATATGTATTTATTCCTCAAATAAGAAAGAAGTGTAGTGAGGTAGAATCAAGTAACAGTATCAGTTAATGCCTGATCACCACCACAGCACTTTCCCTTTTTCCAGGCAGATCTAAGGTTATCCATAGAACTTCAAATCTTTAATGGGCACACCCATCCCCTGCCCTGTTGCTGAGGAAGTTTCTTACCAGCTTTGTTGTCTCTTCTGAGCCAGGAGAGATTGCAGTCATGTGCTTGGTTTGTCTTCAGTGCTGCAATTGTATTGCCTTTACTGAAGATGCAAAATCCTAGAAATACATCATTAGGAGATATAATAAACTGAGCATAAGTTTAAGGACATATGAAAGCACCTTATTTACATACACACGCACCCTTCCTACCCCACTCCTCCTCCCCCAGTTTTTCCAGTAGTAGGTTGGTATCAAGGGGAGTTTGCATTTTCTATTAGTGTGGCATTCAAGCTCACTCAAAACTAAAATCCTCTAAATGGCATTGTCTCAGCAGCAGCCTGCTCACCAAGGTGGCTAAGAAGCTGTTAATGCCATCACAGTGGAAAAAATCAGTGTGGAGCTGGTCTGCGTAGCAGTTAGCAGTACGGTTTCCTTGGTGTGAATTGATTTCCCTTCAAACTGTTGCCGTTAATTTTGTGACTAAATAGCTATCTCAGGCAATATTCCTCAGTCATCTTTACAGCAACTCTGAGACACATACAACATATATCTACTCTTTTCAAATGACCTTTAAAGGGATTAATTTTATGCTAATCAACCATCTGGGGAATGGTGTCCTAGAAGAGTTTTTTACTGTAGAAGTGGGCTGCAAAATGGTGTGAGGCACTAATTTTAAAGAGCAGCAAGCTGAATTCAGGCCAGAGAGCACAGTCGCACCTCCACATACTCCTGCCTAAAGCCATGAAGTCTCAAGGGGCAGCTAGAACAGGCCTTTCTTGCCAGCTGGTAGGAGAGGGGCCAGTAGTGGTTTTTTTTCTTCCTTGTTATTTTAAGGTATTTTTTTGTGTTTGTTTCTTCCCTGTGTTAACAAAATGAAGCAGGTGGCTGTCTGTTGTTGTCTTGGGTGTTTTAAATATATCCCTTACATCTACATCAGCTTCAAGGAGACGATTTTGAAAAAGCTTCATCTTACAAATCAAATCTCTTCAAGTGACACCAGATATACTCAGGTGAAACAAGTAACAGATACTTATGAGAAGATCCTTTCTTGAAGGGATCAAGGCAGCTTTTAACCATCAGTGAAAGGGGTCGAGTGTTTTAATGAATCTTGTAGTAGTGAAAACTAATGTTTCTTCTGAAACAGTGACAAATAGATTGTGCTTCTATAAGATGACCTATAATTTTTCAGGGAGTTGCATGCAATGTGTATTAAGGGTTAACTGTCTTGTACAGTAGACTTTCTAGAGTTGCCTTGGACACCTTGGAGTAAAACTCAGATCTGCTACCTAGTTGAGTGCTTCTTTGAACTGTGAAATCATCCAGCTGTGAGGCATACCTGCTGTCTGTAAAGCAATGCACAGCATGGCATTGTTCAGGGCTCCAGTAGCACGAAAACCCAGTAAAGAGTTACTGTGAGGAAGGGAATAGCTGATCAGCTTCAGGAGGGAAATGTCCAGTATCTGTGACTTGACAATAAAATGTTCACAGAATGGTGAAAAGAAAGTCTTAGATTATTCCAGAAGGTGAAAAGAAACCTGGCCATGTTCAAATTTGGACTTTAAGTTGGAGAAAATTAAAAGAAGAATGTAATGAAATATGTTGTTTTACACATAAGAGGTTCTTGAAAGCTTTTGGCATTTGATATTTTTAATCAATTTTCCAAAGAGCAATAAACTGAACTAAATTAAAAGATAATGTGGAACAAATTTTTAATTTGATTAACCAAGCTGTGTGGTTAACTACTGTCTCTTCTTCTTGTGCATATCACTGATCTCCCTTAGGTGCTTTCTGTCTTGCATTGTGCATTCCCTAGTACTGCAAAGTATTGTTGTCTGCCTTAAAGGCCCTCTAATATGTGGGGCCCACAATTCTGAACTTGCTGCCAATATAATAGGAATACTAATATTTCCTATGAACTGTCATCTGATCTCTTCAGTTACTGCTCCATAAGCTGCATTTTCGTTCCATCTTTCTTCACCATTCTCTTCTCAGGAAGAAAAGAGAATAATTGAATGGTGTTAGCAAGCAACTTGATTTTCAGCCATCCAAACAGCATCTTCTGTTTCCCCAAACAAAATTATATAAATGTCACAGGTACTGTAACTGATCATAGAAAACTTAGCCTAGACACTCTCTGTTATAGTATTCCAATAACCAACAGAGACTGCAAACTGTAGAGACTTCCAAAGTAAATTACAAAGTAGAGAAGGAAGAGGAGATTTGGGAGTGCCCCAGATGTAAGGAGTTAGATACGAGGGCACTCAGCCTAGGCGAGGCCACAGCAGGCACAGCCATGGGAGTCAATGTTCTGTCAGGAGGGCTGGCCAACAGCATGCCTGTGGGAGAGATTTGAGAGAAAAGGTGTAGTATGAGAGGGGAAAATAAAGCACTGACCAATGCAAATGGCTTACTTGTCCTTGCCACTGCTGGGTATCCTCTAGTCTTGTATTACTGTAAATGCTAATCTTCTGGAAAGGAGAGAGGGGACACTGCCTGCAGTAGTGCTTGTGACTACAGAGAACCAGGCGGCAGAACTACCTTATGCAGAAGTACTCTCCAATTCAGCCTGGTCCTAGACTGAGACATATATGTGTGTCTATATATGTATAAATAAATATATATATTTATATAAAAGGTGTCATCATAGACTGAGACAGACATTTCTCATGATTGTGTATACTCTGTTTCTATTTTAGTGATTTTCTTTCTCACTGTTCTTGGTTTAGCCTTCAGAAGTGGTATTTTCATTATGTACTAAATCATAGGAGCTGTTGGTTGCATTAGGTTTTTCCCATCTTGCAAGTTTCCACCCCTGCTAAGTTACTGAGAAGGCATCAATTTGAGATGAGATTGGAAAGGTTAGTGACTTTGATCAATATTTGGCTTTGGCCTGTATCTGACTGTTTCATTCAGGCATTGCCTTCATAATCCTGGGAGTATCAGAGTACACAATGGATTTGTTTATTAATTAGTATCACAAATGATCTTATAAAAAATATACTGGGGTAATTTAGAAAATGTATGAGCACTGGATAAAGTAACCATTATATCAAACTTTAAAGAACTTGTCTGTTTGTTACATGCACAAAAAGACAAAATATTATCATAAGTTTCCACTTTGCTTTGGTTTTAATTCTCATGCCTTTAGGCTTGGTAAATTTCTGAAACTGTAATCTACTGAATTACCGCCCTGACAGCAAGCTGTAGAGAGCTGTGCTGCAGATTTTATTAGGGTGATAACCCTCTTATTTGTGGTTCTAGTTGTCTTATATTGGTAAGAGAAATAGGACCTATTGGCCCACAGCCATTCAGACTTTTTTGCTAAGTTTCCGATGGGTACAAAAGTACAAGACCAATCTAAGTATTTAAGTATTTTAAGATAAATAAGTACATCTGATGTGCTACCCTGTTGTGAGAGAAAACCTTATCTTTTTATAACTTTTTTTTTTCCTCCAGAAGGCTTTCTCAGCCTCTTTTTCAAAGCCTTCTGAAGTCATTGTATTTGTCTTCACAGTCTGTGATTACGACTGTTTCCAAGGAAGAGGCTCAAGGAAAGCAAAGATTCTTTAATCTTTGCAGATGCACAGCTACTTGTCACTAGTGGGCTTGTAGTGTCAATACTGTTATTTTGTACTTGTCATAAAAGCTTATTTTAGGATCTATGACTTTGTGGCTGGACAGTAAATTTAAAAGTAATGAAATACTGCTGCAGTACAACGTAGAGTTTTAAGCTGTGTATAATTTAATACTTCTATAAAACTATGTCACAATTCTTACTGCTCAATCTGCATTTGTGCTTTATGATATAATAAATTGTGAAATCAGAGATGTTATTCAGGTAAAACAAATAGGACAGCAACCTATTTTTGAAGATGGTCACTTCATAGTATTGCAACATGGTAAATTAACAGTTTACTTACTTGGCTCAGGGTATCTGCTTCACGTTTTCAAGTTACAAAGTGATTATCTCATCCTGTGTTTTTTTGGCTGTGTATATAGAATCATAGAATATCTTGAGTTGGAAAGGACTGTTTCCTCTTGTTTTAGTTACATATTTTTGCCTGTAAAATTAACAAATTAACTTGTGATTCTAAAAGCTGGGCACCAGAGAAAGGTTCATGAGTAAGCAGTTTTCCAAACTGGAGCACATTTTATGTATTTTCCCCCTTTATCAATCAGAAATGTCTTATGTTCTGATAGTGAATATGTTTATTTAAAAACAATTCAATACTGAGTCATTTTAGATGGTAACACTTAAACTCTGAGCAAAATCATTAACTGAATCAACCTAAGAACCATGAGCACTATTTTAAATTCACAAATACTTTAGGTTCATTTAAATTCCTCCACTCTTTCAATGTTAGATGGCATTGGTATCCTTTTAAATTCATTATCTCAGTAAAGTCTTTCAAAGACTCACTGAGAGGCCGTAAGAGATCTCACTTCTAATTTAAAAAAAAAAAAAAAAAAGATTACTTTCTGGACCAAAAATGTTATGATTTTCCTTCTGAATGCAAAACATTTCTGCTAAATTTGGAATGTATTTTCTAAAACATAGAATATGGCTAATCACTGAGGTGGCTCTCACTGTTGGAACCATTACAGTTCACGCATTGCTTAAAAGACATTGCAAAACTTACCTTGTTGAATGTGAGTTATAGTTCTCTCTGTAATTTCAAGAGAGCTTAAACAATTGTACCTCACATGACTTCAGTTCTCCTTCCCTCAATAATGGTATCTTGGATATTCACAAGGGAC
>VWYK01045144.1:0-11286 GCA_013399775.1 Semnornis frantzii | reverse complement strand
CTGGCTACAACCTCCCTTCAGGTAGCTGCAGAGAGCAATGAGGTCTGCCCTGAGCCTCCTCTTCTGCAGGCTGCACACCCCCAGCTCCCTCAGCCTCTCCTCACAGGGCTGTGCTCCAGGCCCCTCCCCAGCCTTGCTGCCCTTCTCTGGACACCTTCCAGCACCTCAACATCTCTCTTGAATGGAGGGGCCCAGAACTGGACACAGCACTCAAGGTGTGGCCTGACCAGTGCTGAGCACAGGGGCAGAACAGAATAACCTCCCTGCTCCTGCTGGCTACACTGTTCCTAATCCAGGCCAGGATGCCATTGGCTCTCCTGCCCACCTGGGCACACTGCTGCCTCATGTTCAGTTCAGTATGACAGCAAAGATGCTGGAGAAAAAAGCTGGTTTTACTTGCTTGGGTTTCTACCTGCTGGTGGGGAAGAGGATTTAGAGGTGGACCTCCAACGTTCACAAACGTGAGGTAAACTCAAAGGAATAATTTCTTTTTACTGCATGATACAGAGCCAAAGAAGTGTTCCATTCTCTCTGTAATTTCACCAAGTTTGGCAGTCCAGAACCAGAGCTGGGCTGTCTCTCCTTAAGGTGTGCTCCTTTTCTTATGCCATCAGCACTCTTGCCTAGGACTTCTCCGGGCTCTTGTCAACACAGAGGGAGGTGAGAACAGCTGGTGGGAAGCTACTTAGCAAAACTGGCCATGCAGTGCCAGGAGGAGCCACAGACCTAACTGCAACCTCACAAGGGCTGCTTTTGGGCTTTACATGAGAATGCAGCTCTGACTTGCCTCTCATTGTCTAGCACTAATATAGGGTCTCAAGAGAGTGGATGGAGGAACATTGGACACTGAAGAAGTTGCTCAAGGGAAAGTGAGTCCTGCAGGACTTTTCTTATAGAGGAAATGGTGTTCCCCGAATGGCAGTAAAAGACACAGGGGAGGAAGCATGGCAAGGCAGATATTTGGAAGTTTCATCTGTGAGGGTGAGAGATCTGCATGGCAGGACCCTGAGGAGGTTGGCATGTGGTGGAAAGGTATTTAAAAAAGAGAGGGGGGGGGGGGGGGGGGGGAAAAAAAAAAAAAGGAAANNNGGGGGGGGGGGGGGGAAAGGGAAAATAAAAAGAAGCTCATAAATTGTGTTGCTTCATCAGAAACTTCTGTGTTCCAGGCATCCATTTTGGCAATCAGCCCAGCAAAACGACCTCCTTTGTGCTGGGCTACAGAGATTTAATCTCAAGGGAGCTGGTTCGTAGTAAGTCAGATTTCAGACTTTTGGCTGTTGCATCAGAAGTCTGTATGGAAAGAGTCATGATCACAGAGCCATAATCATATGTCTGTTACACAGACATACACACTACCATCATGTCCCAAAGGGCACAGACTGACACCTGACTGGCAATAACGTCTGATGCCAAGCACTAGAAAGATGTGAAGACCAAAGTAGCCTCCCCACACAGAAGCATAGTTCCTCCTTGCCAAGAAGGAGGCACCTTGGCAAGGTAATGCAGTGCTGCTTCCACTGCCTCTGGTGGGTAATGAGAACAGCAGACAGCAGTCAAGGGGACCTCAGGCTCCACAGCTACAGTCTGGCAACACTTTAAAAAAGACAGGAGTTGAGCAGGGTTTCTATTTATCAAAGAAGCAGCAGGACTACACGAGAAATTTTCCCCTAGGATGAAAATGATTTCTGACTAGTGGAAAATCTGAAGTCCCCTTTATAAATCATCCCAGCCTCTACGTCCCTGCACTATGTTTAGCATAGCCCTGATGTCCAAGTGGTGTGTACATTCTCCTTAGCACTGCTGGCCACCACTCAGGAGATTATTTCTAGACCATTACTTGCCAAAACAAACTTTAACCTTTGGCAAATTTATTTCCTGGCAGCTTTCTCCCAAGCATGTCATGTCCCCCAAGTGAAGAATGAAGAATGTGTGCTTGGCCATTCCATGGCTTTATCATCAGTCAAACCTGTTACGTCAAGTGGCTGAGTTGCAGGAAACGCTAACTGGGCTGTACAGCATCAGAGGAGCAGAAGTAGAGATCAATAGGGGGCTTCACAACACAGTTACAGTGACAGGCACCACAGCCTAAAATCAGGCTGGATCAAGAGAGACTGTAAGGCTCTGGGTGAGAAAGTAAAGCACAAACCCAGGCTGGGTGGTGAATGGCTGAGAGCAGCCCTGAGGAACAGGCCCTGGGGGTCTGGGGTGATGAGAAGCTCAAGATGAGGCTGCAGTGTGAGTGCAGCCCAGACAGCAACTGTGTGCTGGGCTGCAGCAAGAGCAGTGTGGGCAGCAGGGCAAGGGAGGGGATTCTGCCTCTTTGCTCTGCTCTCTTCAGACCCCACCTGCAGTCCTGTGTGCAATTCTGGAGCCCCCAGCACAGGAAGGACATGGAAGTGTTGGAGTGGGTCCAGAGGAGACCACCAAGATGCTCAGAAGATGCTCTGCTGTGAGGACAGGCTGAGAGAGTTGGGGCTCTGCATCCTGGAGAAGAGAAGGCTTCCAGGAGACCTTGGAGTGGCCTTCCAGTATCTGAAGGGGGCTCCAGGAAGGCTGGGGAGGGACTATTGCCAAGGTCTTGCAATGCCAGGACAAGGGGCAATGGGTTTGAAGTGTCAGAGGGAAGATTGAAAGTGGATGTTAGGAGGAAGTTGTTTACAGTGAGGGTGGTGAGACACTGGCGCAGGTTGCCCAGGGAGGTTGTGGAGCACAGAATGCTTACCAGTATCTGCATGGCTTGAACATGTATTAGGAATTGCATATGGAATACTCAGGCAGGCTTTCCCATCTGCAAAGGAATGGTGGGATCAGTGATCTGAAGTCATGATGTCCCTCTGCTTTCTCAGTCTCTGACTCAAAGCACCTTGGACGTGTCCAAAGAAGAGTGACCAAGCTGGTGAAGGGCCCCAAACACAAGTCTTACAGGAACAGCCAAGGGAACTGGGGTTGTTTAGTCTTCAGACGAGGAAGGTGGAGACCTCATCACCTCCAACAACTACCTGAAAGGAGTTTGTAGAGAGGTGGGGGTTGGTCTCTTCTCACTTGCAACAAGTGACAGGACAAGAAGGAGTTGCCTCAAGTGGTGCCAGGGGAGGTTCAGGTTGGATATAAGGAAAAACTTCTTCACAGAAAGAGTTATCAAAACTGGGAGGGGCTGCTCAGGGCAGTGGTGGAGTCACTATCCCTGGAGATATTTAAAAGCTGCATAGATGTGGTGCTCAGTAGAGGCAGGACTGAGAGCTTAAGGTGGGTGTTTGGACTTCATGAGCTCAAAGGTCTCTTCCAGCCTCAACAGTTCTACAGTTCCCTGATTGCAGCCTGTGTGATGTAACACACCTTCACCACCACCACTGCCTGCTTTTATTCAGCCCTGCCTCAGAACAAGAGAGAGCCAAGTGCCTGTGCCAGCTCTGAAAGGGAGCAGAAAGAGAACCAAATCTTTGTGTGCTGAATGAATGGAACCTGTGTACTTCAGTTTGACACAGGCAAAGAGAGGTCCTGCTACGTTTCTCCAGAGCTGGCTGTGGCTGTGCTGATGAGTGCACTGTTCAGCCCTGTTTGCATGCAGTGTTGCCCAAAGCTGTGCTCAGGACACACCTGGTGCCTTGGCCTCTGCAGGGGCTGCAGGTGGGTGAATGGCTCATGTATGTGTCCTGACTGTGTAGTAGGCTTGAGAAAGGTACAGGAAAGATAAGCCTGGCGAGATGGAAACCATGCTCACAGAGCTCTGGTGGCACTCACACAACTAGACCTCTTCATTCCCAGCTCTCAGTATGATTTCTAATTGTTTTTATCTGTCCTTCTTCCACATAAACAATTTTTCACTTGCCAGCAGGTTGCATGCAGTCCAGGAGGAACCCAAAAGTTTCTCATTTCTGCTATCTCCTGTTGGCTGGGCTGCATGAAAATGAAAACACACTCATGGGACCCGGGGTTTATTTAACTCACTGTCCTGTTTTCTTTCAAGTGTACAGAAGCTGAATGAGTTTCTCCTAAGTGATGAGATTGGAGATGACAGCTGGAGAGGTGGGGACAGCTCTGTAGCTTATGAATCCTGTAAGAAGCACACAGGACTTGTAAGTTCTGTTTTATGAGACTGAATTTCAAAGCAAAGAAGCCAAATAGCCCTACACAAGGCTAGCTGGTAGGGCTCAGGAGTTTTGCTTCCAGCCTGACTCTGACATTGACCAGATTCACCTCTTCTGTGTCAGGATCTTTGTGTTTCCATGACATGAAGGGTCCCCATACTGATTACTGATGTGCCAGCAGTACTAAAACCTCCATAACACATGGACACATTTGCACATGGTTCAGATTTGTCACAAAAGGCTCAAGTGCATTTCTTGTGGTTCTGGGGTTTTGCAATGTGTGTTGCCACTGCAACCTGCCACACCTGATCATCTTTAGGCAGGACTGATTCCTACTCAGTGAAATTCAGAGTTAGAGGTGGGAAAAGGAAAAAAAAAAATAAAGAAAAAGCCATGAAGATGCTGAGAGGGCTGCAGCAGCTCTGCTGTGAGAACAGGCTGAGAGAGTTGGGGCTGTGCAGCCTGGAGAAGAGAAGGTTTCCAGGAGACCTTGGAGTAGCCTTCCAGTATCTGAAGGGGGCTCCAGGAAGGCTGGGGAGGGACTGTTGACAAGGGCTTGTAATGACAGGACAAGGGGCAATGGGTTTGAAGTGTTAGAGGGGAGATTGAAAGAGGATGTTAGGAGGAAGTTGTTTGGAGTGAGGGTGGTGAGACACTGGCACAGGTTGCCCAGGGAGGTTGTGGAGCACAGAATCACCCAACGTGATCAAAGATCACATTGGGTGATTCTGTGCTCCACGACCTCCCTGGAAGCATTCAAGGCCAGGTTGGATGAGGCCTTGAGTGACCTGTACTAGTGGGAGGTGTCCCTGCCTATGGCAGGGGGTTGGAACTGGATGATCTTTGAGGTCCCTTCCAACCTTACCATTCTATGGTTCTATGAAAACCAACACCAAGCTTTGTGAAATAGGAGTTCCAAGATGCTGCTTCAGAAGTGCTAAGCATATAATGAATTCAAGTGAAAACTGAGGGCAAAAACCCCAAAGGAAGAGAATTTGGGAAGAGTTGTTTCCCTTCATTTGGATTTTTTTCTGAAGCTAGGCACTTCACCTGTTTTAAATGGGTTGTGTCATCTGAAATGTGACTACGACTTGAAGATCAGCAGCAGAGAGAAAGGGTTAGCACAAAATAAGTTTTCTTTTGAGCTGAATCAAATCAGTTTGCCAAGCCCAAACCACACATTCGTTGTTCTCCTGGCTTAGCTATCACACCAAAGGAAGCAAATGTGGAAATGTTCCATCATCTGTTTAGTTTCTGTTGTAGCTCTGTTGCCCAGCCCTACAGAGAGAGGCAAAGTCTAAGGGATGAGGAGAGGGGGGAAAAAAGTAAGGGCAATATGTGTAAAGGGTCAATAATTTGCTGTGGGCAGCTCAGCTGTAGAAGTCACTGTGGTTATGCTGAGTCAGCTCAGTGCAGTGGCACTCACTTCCACCACAGGTAAGCTCTGAGTGAGCTAACTCCACAGTCACTGTTATGCCTCAGAGAGGGCCTCTGCACCAGCTAATTGGATATGCTTCTTGCTCCTGCAGCTCTTCTGCTTCCCAGAACCAAACTGGTACCTCTGCATGTCCTTACACTTTCACTGACACAGCTTCCTTTGGAGCTACCTCAGCGAGGGCAAACTGATCTAGTGGGTAGAGGAGGATGACAGAGCTGAAGTTTGGGATGTGGGAAACCACAAATTAGGAAGGTGCCCCAGGTGCTGGTGTTTGGAGCATTGCAATATGTGCATCCCACTGTGTGTCTCCCTGGTATCAGAGGCACTGAGAAATGCTGCTTTCTTCTTGGCACCTAGAATGGTGGTAAGAAAGGCAAGGGGTTGTCTGCTTCATAGGGAAACAAATGCTGTCTTCTCTTGAGAATTCCAACTTTCCCCCTTCCTTTATTTCACCATGTAGCACACCAAAGCCATCAACAGGAGGCAGCCCTTGAGGTATCAGCTGGAAAGCTACGAGCAGCCGACCAGGAAGCAAACACGTCCTGTGGACATGGATGATGTTGCAATCAAGGTGGGTTTGAGCACCCTCTCATTGCTGACAAGGAGCATCTCCTCCTGCAACACTGCCACACACTGACCAACTTCTGCTGTTCTTTCAAAGGCAAAGTGTCCACTGCAAGAGCAAGCCCATGAATTAATTAGTACTTTAGCCAAATAGAAAGTGAGAAGAATTCTTTGCCAGCCAACTCTTTATAGATTCTCAGGACACAGAGACATTGAGGGAGGTGGATTGGTGGAGCCACACCCTGAGGCAGAGGCTCACAAGAAGCAGAGGATCCCCTCTCCTCTTGCCACCAGGCAAAAGAAGGGGTCCCAAGTTAGGATGGAAACAGGTCTCTGCTCATGGAGGCAGGCAGATCCCCTCTCAGCCTCCCTTGCCTCCCCAGTTGCCCTTCCCTAACACAAGGCTCTAGATCTTGAGAGCCAGGAAAATGAGGATATAGATGAAGTGCCTGGGGTGACTCAGGCAGCCCCAGGCATTAGGATTGCCTGTCTTAAAAAAAGGAAGGTCATTGTCATAAGTGATTCCCTTCTGAGGGGAACAGAGGACCTCATATGCTGACTGAATATGAGCCAAGTGAAGATCTGCTGCCTCCCTGGGGCCCAGGCTAGAGACCCCACCAGGAAACTCCCTAGATCTGGTGCTCAAGGCTGTGGAGCAGTAGTGGCCCTGGCAGCACTACATAATGGTTGGACTTGATGATCTTAAAAGCCCTTTCCAGCCACAGTGATTCTGTGACTCCATGACTCTCAAGAAACAGAAATTAGATCACCTAATATGCAGAAATTAAGAAAGCTACATTAAAATTTCCTTTCATGCACCCTTAGAACTGAGCTGGGGGGGAAACCTTCTAAATAATGCTTTTGTATTTATTATGTCATTAGTTTAAGTTATGTTGGCAACATTTTCCTCACATATGTTCTTGTGCTCTGGGCAAAGAATGTTTCAAGGACCTGTCAAGTCTAAAGAGGCTACAAAGAGGTACACTGGGAAAGCTTTTGTCTTATGTCCAGCATAACATTCAATCTATACTTTGGGAACCCATTCACAAGACACAATCTACCACAATCTGAAGGATGATTCACTCCTGGAGAAGCTTTGCTCTTTAGATTGCCACCTGTGACCTCTTGCAATCTCTCTTCTTAGTCTTTACCCTTATTGCATTGAGATGTGTGTTGGGGTTCAATTCCAGACCATGCCTTGCACTTCATACAGTACATGTACTTGTGTACAGAACTCTTCTTATTCACAACCTTTTCTTAACTTGGCAATCTTTACTGCCCTGACTTGCTTTCCTTTTTGTATGAGCATACCTCACCATGTCCATTAATCAGGGATTTATTTCAGCATCACATTTTGAATCCAAACTAAACATTGTACTCCTCCTCTTCTTCTCCTCCTCCTCCTTCTTCTCATTCTCCTTCTTCTCCTCCTCCTCCTTCTTCTCATTCTCCTTCTTCTCCTCCTCCTCCTTCTTCTCATTCTCCTTCTTCTCCTCCTCCTCCTTCTTCTCATTCTCCTTCTTCTCCTCCTCCTCCTTCTTCTCATTCTCCTTCTTCTCCTTCTTCTCCTTCTTCTCATTCTCCTTCTTCTCCTCCTCCTTCTCATTCTCCTTCTTCTCCTCCTCCTTCTCATTCTCATTCTCCTCCTTCTCATTCTCCTCCTCCTTCTTCATGTGTTTAATTATCTGACATGTGGCAATTATTTTGTAGGTGACCAATGGATACTTTTCCTGGGGAAGTGGTTTAGCAACATTGTCCAACATAAACATCAGAATCCCAACAGGTAGGAAGAGTGCACATGCTACAAATTCCTTTTCTTAATACTGGGAAAAGCACAAACCCCACACAATCTAGATCTTTGCAAAGAAAAGTGAAGGCTAAGAATGTGTGCAATGCCATGAGTATATTGAATCATAGAATGGAAGGGACCTCAAAGATCATCCAGTTCAAACCCCTTGCCACAGGCAGGGACACCTCCCACTAGTACAGGTCACTCAAGGCCTCCTCCAACCTGGCCTTGAACACCTCCAGGGAGGAAGCAGCCACAACCTCCCTGGGCAACCTGTGCCAGTGTCTCACCACCCTCACTGCAAACAACTTCCTCCTAACATCCACTTTCAATCTCCCCTCTGACACTTCAAACCCATTGCCCCTTGTCCTGGCATTCATTCAAGCCCTTGTCAATAGTCCCTCCCCAGCCTTCCTGGAGCCCCCTTCAGGTACTGCAAGGCTACTCTAAGGTCTCCTGGAAGCCTTCTCTTCTCCAAGCTGAAGATTGGTCATATGGCTACATCATTAACCTAAAGTACAATAAATAAACCAAAAATTACATGGTTTTATACATGCAGAATCATAGAATGTTAGGAGTGGGAAGGGATCTCCAAAGATCATCCAGTCCAACCCCCCTGCCAGAGCAGCATCACCTACAGCAGGTCACACAGGAACACATCCAGGTGGGTTTGGAATGTCTCCAGAGAAGGAGACTACACAGCCTCTGTGGGCAGCCTGCTCCAGGGCTCTGCCACCCTGACAGTGCAAAAGTTTTTCCTTTTGTTCACATGAAACCTCCTCAGCTCCAGCTTGCACCTGTTGCCCCTTGACCTGTATAGTCTGTATAGTTTTCATAATGGCAGGAATAAAATTAGATGCTGGCTGATTCTGTTTGAAGCAGAATGAGTTGCTTTGACACCAGTAAAGAGCAATGCAATTTTCCTACAGGAATTTGTCAGGTGAAGATTGTTGGTCTGTTATCCCAAGTTGCAAGTGACAGGATGAGAGGAAACAGCCTCAAGCTGTGCCAGGGGAGGTTGAGGTTGGAAGAGCAGAAAATATTCCCTTGCTAATGTTCACAAGGAGTTGTCTGAGCAGCCAGGGGTCTGGTTAGGAAATGCAGAGAGAGTTAAACTTGGCTAGGGACATGAAAGGGAACAAGATCTGGCACCTCAGTGCCTGCAGGTAGCCTACAAGAAGGCTAGGAAGGGACTTTTGACAAGGGCTTGGAGTGACAGGAAAAAAGGGAATGGATTGAAGCTTGAGGAGAGCAGATTGAGACTGGAGAGCAAGAAGAAACTCTTGGCAGTGAGGATGGTGAGACACTGGCACAGACTGCCCAGAGAGGTCATGAATGTTCCCTCCCTGGAGGTACTGAGGGCCGAGTTGGATGAGGCACTGAGCAACCTGTTCTAGTGGGAGATGTTCCTGTCCTTGGCAGGAGATTAGAATCAGATGCTCTTCAAGTTTCCTTTCTACCTAAACCATTCTACAAATTTCAGTTGCAGTCACTTATTAGTTCAGCCCTAACTTTTCATGGAAGCCCAGACCAAATAATCCTGACTTTATATCATTTGACCCTAAATTACTTCCACAAAGAGACACACTGACACACCATGGGTGCTGATGATTCCATGGTTCTATAGCATTTGCCAAAGCTATAGTCTCCTTCTTTTGGAGCTTACTGTGTACTTGTAGCATCCATTAGTGCCTATTTCCACAGGTGAATACATGCAACACTGCCCATTTATATAGTGGGTGCTAAAAATATGTAACCAAGTAGTTCAAGTGCTCTAGAACTGGATCTAGTTGGGCCTTGGGGACTCAAGTAGAATTGCTTTTTGCCTTTTTTAAGCCTGTGCATTCTTTTCATAGGCCAGATGACAATGATTGTGGGCCAGGTTGGCTGTGGCAAGTCATCACTTCTCCTTGCTATACTGGGAGAGATGCAGACCCTGGAAGGAAAAGTTCACTGGAGCAAGTAGGTTTCATATAGCTATTAACTGCTGTGTTCATGTAAGCAGGAGGTAGTTAGGGTAACTGCTGTGAGAAATGTAAACTTCACATCCTAGAAACTGGATGTTGAAAAGTCAGCATCATCCAGATCCTCTCTGCAAAGCATCACTTGCAAACCTAGGAAGGGTTTTTATTGCTGTTTTGTTGTGGTTCAAGCAGGCAGAGAAAGTGGCTCAGGAAGGGAAAGAGAATAGCAATTAATATTGCCCCACAAATGACCTGGATAGAATGCAGATACTGTTCCTGTTAGCAGACAGGATACTCACTGCCATTGAAGTCAGCACTGTCACGCTGCTGCTCCACACAGCAGTGCAAGCATGGCAGGCTGCAGTTTCTTCAGTCCAGAGGGGTGTGTGGCAGCACACAAAGGGTTGGCTTTCCCACCGAGGGATGCTGCTGCTGCTGGCAGTGAGAAAGGTGATGCAATAACACAGGAGAGATGCTTCTCCCCATTCCCTGCTCTCTGCCTCACTATCCACATGTATTCAGACTCAGTGAATGAGAACTCACTGGAAACTAAGTGAGGCAGAAACCACTCTTCAAGCACAGGTGGAGGAGAGGCTGTGAAAGGGATGTGCTGCAAACCCAAGCCTTGCCCTTTGATTTGAAAGATCTGTTCTGGTTCCTGAAACCTACTGTGCCAAACTCTTCTTATTCAGCTATTTGAGGAGAAAAGGTGGGGTTGTGACAGAGAGCAGCATCTTGTTGCCCTGTCCCTTGACTAGTCACCTCCTTTGTCAATTTTTTTCTTACAGCAATGTTGCAAGCTGGATAGTTTTGCTTTTCCTGTGCTAGTATATGTGGCATTTTTTGTTCTCTAGCCATATTTCACTGTCTGCCATTCTAAACACCTGACCTCAGCAGTAGGTGCAGTTGAAGCCAAGGCTAAGACACATTTTATGTGAGCTTAAGCTTTGAAGGAAGAAGAATATGTCACTTAATTTCTTGAAGATATCTAATAAAGATTTTGACTTCATATTCAGATATTCAGGCCCCCTTTTTTTTTTTCACCTGTGTAGTTTAAGAGAATAGGAGTAGTGTACCTTAAAATTATTGGCATGGCTGTTTCCAAAGCTGTGTTCGAGAAGGAACCAAATTTGTCCTACAGGAAGATAGGGAATGTTAAGAAGATTGTTTTCAAAGCTGTATTGGAGAAGGAATCAAATCTTCTTAACATTCCCTATCTTCCTCTGGGACAAATTTGGTTCCTTCTCCAATAGAGCTTTGAAACAATCTTAAAATTCCCTGTCTTCCTCTAGGACAAATTTGATTCCTTCTCTGATAGAGCTTTGAAAACAATTTGTCCTAGAGGAAGATAGGGAATGTCAAGAAGATTGTTTCAAAGCTCTATTGGAGAAGGAAGTAAATTTGTCCTAGAGGAAGATTAGGAATGTTAAGAAGATTTGATTC